>BMAV01002131.1:91715-141322 GCA_019973955.1 Trichonephila inaurata madagascariensis | reverse complement strand
ATTAATTCTAGTTAAAAGCCTAAATCAAATGCACAAAAAGGAAAAGTGTTTCGTCAAAAAAAAAAAAAAGAAAAACTAAAGCAAGTCCAGTCAAAAAAGTGACAAGAAAAAGCAAAAACCCAGAAAAATATTGCAAATTTATTAAGTGCTACTACGGAATCTCCATCAGAGAACATGAGAGAATATCGAGCATGGAAAAAAACACTGCAAAATACTCTCTTAATTCTCAGTTTAAGGGATGGGAATGCTATTGAATCTCTCCTAATGACTTCACAGATTAATACGGACTTAGTGAACCACCCTGTGTCATTAACTACAGAGTCTTCAACAGTTCTAGTGCGTGTTGAAACTGATGCATGCAAATCAATAATAAATTCTCTTTCTTACGTTACAAAGACTATGATTCCCAGAAAAATGTTTACGAAGATTTTCAGAAGCGATTCATTGATAATTGTTCAATTGATACGGGCATTCAATTTATGATAGATTATGGTTTAGAGATGATTTGAGAACGTCTATTGCTGAGCACAAAAAATATTTTACCAGGAATTAATTTAGAAGACACATTAAAGCATGCTACAATTGCCGACAAAGTTTAAATAGGGAAAATGAAATTTATTAAAATATAATGGTATTAAATACCCAGAAATTCCAGGACATCTTTCTACTTCGGATTTGGTATCAGAAAGACTCATTTCGCCACGAATACCTTTTACGCAAATTCGGCGATTGAGACATGTGCTCGGTCAATTTGGAATATTAGGGTAAATCATCAACGTTCCAATGTCACCAAAGAAGTTTCACTTCTATCGCTTGGCGTTCCACGCACCATTTTTTTTCATAATAATAACATTTATTACGACGTTAATTTATTTAGCTTAATTTTAACCTAATATGTTCACACAAATTTTGAAAATTGAAGCTTTTATATACACAATAATAATGCTACTATCGTAAGCTAAGAATCTCCATATTTGTACATAACATTTAATTTTTTTCAGTTTTAAATTGGAGCAGTTTAGAAAGTTTGAGTATTTGTTGCATGACTTTAAAAAACTATAATATAGTATTACAGTATTTCATTTTTAATGAAATTCGAAGCATGATGTAAATATTCAGTTTTATCAGCAATACTTGTATTCAGAATACTTGTATTTGTGTGTGTATGTGTGTGAAAGAGTCCAATTGGAGTATCAAATGAGGTCGTATTTAGATTTATCGCTTTCATTAGTATTCCCTCCTTTCGATAGTTGTTTCTCATCGCAACCTTAGAATGTTTTGACCATGGAATTATTTCAACTGGAAAAAATTGATAATAAAGTTCTTAATTTATATAAACGAATTTTTAAACAAAAATTGGCCTTTAAGTCAATATGAATTAAGTAACTGTGAAAACTCAAAAAGTCCAAAATAATCAAGCAGAAATGATTTTAGTACAGAAAATTGAAATTAATAATCGGTTTACACCTTAATTAATAACCGGTCACACTAATGATACTTTAATTTGAATTCCACGTATAACTAAAACATTTACAACTATACAGGGCGAAATGTAATTTTTTTTGTAGTAAATAAAAAGTTTTCAGTTGTTAGTTTTATTATTTTCCCAATAATCACAAGTCAAAATTATTTGATGTCGCGTCTATACCTCATTAAAGATTTCCTTAGAAAAAAATGGCACGTTGATCCATAATGGTTCGCCCCACCCCTGGTATAATTAGTAACAAAAACAGCAAATAAAACGTTCTAATGTTAAAAATTATAAAAAACTATTAGAAAAGATATATTTATTAAAGCACTTATGGAATTACAACCTTGTTTTTCATTTTTGAACAAATATTTAAAAAATATCTAAATATTTATATACCTCTAGATAATTTATTTTTTCATATTTATTTTCTGTCACTATGTCCGCGGCAAATTGGTACATGACGTAATTACTATTGGGCAACTCCAAGTGGGATTCATCTGAGAACAATACCTGGTATCACATTCTGTCTTCCAAGTCAATTAAGCCTGTGGTACCTTTACAAACGAAGTCATCTGTGCCTTGGAGTTAGTTGTAGTTTTCTCTAGGGATGCCATGAAAGCTGGCTACTTGCAAACAATAGAAAGGATGTGGTTCCATTGGATATGGGAATGATACCCTGTACATTTTGTAAAATCACAGCAAATGTGGTTTTTGGAGCGGTCATCAATTGACATATTGGATGTATTTTATCGCGGGTTGACATTGATCTGGCATATCTTAAACTTTTTGAAACATTTTTTCCGGAGCACCGTGAAAGCGCTTAAGTGAGTGTCAAAGGAATTTTAAAGTATGATGTCATCACACCGAGTCCCTTGAAAAATCGTCTCTTCATTGTAACTATTTCTATTAGGCCTCCATTTCCTTCTACCTTTACTCGTCCTCTGAGACAAGAAAGATATGCCACGATGGCAAAAATAATAAATAGGATGTTAAGCATTCTGTAATTTTCATCTTTAACATCCTACAACGCGTGCCAGAGAGCTGCTCATTTCAGATCTTTGCTTTACTTGGTAAGATGCACTTGTCTTGCAGCTTTCATAGTTTTCCAGCTGTTCGTTTTTAGTGTTGCAGTTTTAATGTCACGTAGTATATAAAATTTGGTGGAAGAAAGAATAACTCAGTGTACAGCATGACAGTCACAGGTTTCGATCCTGCAGAAAGCCTTATTTGTCACCTCGAAAAGGTCTTGTATATTATCTCAATTTTTTCGTGCAAAGGTGACTCATATACTCTCAAACAGCGATAGAGTTAAGGCCCATACCTACAAATAGAAAAAAATACATATTTTATCACCCGACACATAAATATTAATAATACATATATATACATAATATATCAATAAATATAGATAATATACATAAACATTTTACGTTATATATACAGTGTGCGGCAAAAAAACTTGGACAAATTTCTTGCCTTCTAGAATAGTTAACGAATTTTTTTAAGTGGTGTTTTTTCATGTTACTTTACATACCACTTTAATAATGAAATATTTTCTAATATATCTCTTAGTTTGTACGTTGATTATGTGTTTTTGATAATGTCGAGCGAAAGGTGTGCTATTTTAGAGTTGTTTCCGCAAGGGAAAATGCGGCGTGAATTCGTTCGTTTCCTTAATGTACCTCGGAAAACAGTGTCTGATGCAATCTGCTGTTTCAAAGATCTTGCAATGGTAACCAAGTTCCAGAAAGTGGAAAAAATCGCCCATTAAAAGGAGTCGCAAATCTATGGAAAAGAGAGTCCAGAAAAAAATCCGAAGCTTTTTCAATGAGACAAGTCTCGTGACATGGGAATAAGTGACAGATCTTTGAAGCTAACAGCCTTACTCTTAACTGAAGCCTTACAAGTTGCGGAAAGTTCAGCTTCTCACTAAAATAAAACTCGTATGGCTTCGAAGATACTGAAAACGTTTGAGAAGGACTGAAAATCACAGCACTGGTAAAGATTCCTTTGAACGATGAAAAGATCTTTATGGTCCAACAAATTCATAACTGCCAAAACGATGGAATCTGGTCTGCTGACCCTCCAAGCGCCTTGACAATTGTTGAAAATCACCAATATCCAGATTCGGTCATGGTTTGGGGCGGAATTATAGCGAGTGGCAAAACACTTTTGGGTTTTGTGGAAGAGGGCGTTAAAATCAAACAAAAAGTGTACCAGTGGGACATTCTTGAAACTGTTGTACTTCCGTGAACGAAAAGGCATTTAGGAAATGCAAATTGGACTTTTCAACAAGACTCTACACTACATCACGAGGCCAAAAAGACAGAAGAGAGGCGCAAGCCGAATGTTCCAGACATGATATCATCTGAAGAATATCCACCCTAAACACCGGATCTCAATCCCATGGATTACAGCAGTGCTTCTCAAACTTTCAATACTGGAGCCCCCCCTTTTCAATCACAATTTTTATCGCGCCCCCCTTATACATTAATAATTTACTGAATGCAATTCATGCACTTTGAGCTAAAGCTACAATCACGATCTTAATTATAAACCGTACAAATTAATAATAAAAGTTTTAAAATTTTTGTATATGTTACTTTTAAGCAAAAAAAATTAATAATAAGAAAATTATTATGTTTTTTTTCCTTTCTCTATAATTTTAAATTTGGGAACATATTGAAAAAATGCGGTGGCTGTTAGAAACAAAATATAGATTTTAGCTAAAATAGAAAAGAATTCAGAGGGTCAAATTCTAAAACTTGCTCTGCAAGACAAGCCCATGAAGTCGCTAATACTTATATTAAACTTGTTCTTAATTCAGTATTAATAAGATAAGTATTAAATTTTTTTATATATGTTACTTTTAAGTAATATATATTTTAAGTAAATTATATATATATATATATATATTTTATCTCCATATATATATACTTTTAAGTAAAAGGTTAATTATGATATTTTATTTCTCAAATTTTTTAAATTGAAACAAATTGAGAAATAATATTTAATTAAAGATTTTTTTCCCTTTCCCAAGATCCATTTCTAAAAGTACAAATGTCAAAAAAAGCCTAATCTATGTTGCTTTTTATCATATCCATTACATTTGGCTTTCTGGAACGTTCATGTGATTTCTAGGAAACCCTAACAGACGTCTGCCAAACATGTAAAAATGCTGTACCTCGTACAATTCTAGTCAATCTTGGCTGAATCAATTAGCTACTGAATCTCTCTTGAATGTACATTTCATAATTCACGCGTTAATTGTAATTCACGGTATTAAGTATTTACGGCAGTGGATTAAAACAAATTATAGAGATATATTTTTAAATCGCAGCGAGCGTTCGACGATAATAAAGCATCAACAAGTACACAGACGAGGGCAAATTGATAGTAAGTTACGAATGTTTTAGGGATCCATTTCAAAATACTTCAGAAGGGGTCTCAACTGCCGAAAAAGAGATCTTCATAGAGTTCACATCCAATGACGAAATTAAAAGGGAAATTTTTTGTAATAAATCACTCTTTGAATTCTGGATAGAGGTGAATGCTGAATTTCCTGAAAACAAAGCATTTCGTATACTATTACCATTTTTAACATCATACCTTTGTGAATCCGGTTTTTTCTGCGATGGCTACTTTGAAGACAAAATATAGATCTGAGCTAAATATCAAAAAATAATTCTGAGTGTCAATTTCTAATTTTAGCCTTCCTTTGAAAAATTTTGCTCTGCAAAGGAAAGCCCATGGAAGTCACTGATAATTATTAAACTTGTTCTTATACTGGCTGAAGTACCCACTCTTATATATATATAACACGAGTTTATTTTTTTAAAAAAATGATAATATATTATTCTTGATATAATGGCTTAATTGTAAGGAGAGTAAAACCAAATGCATGACAATGTATACAAAAATGTAAAATGATTTATTGAAATGAATACTCATATTATAAACGGTTTTGAATGAACTGTAATTTTAAGCCTCACAGAATTAGCATTTAGAATAAATGTTAAGTAATAAAAAAAGAATATAAAACTCTAATGAAGAGCAATTGTGTTATTTTTTTAATATTTAAAGCGAGAAAGCCCGGGATCAGGTGTGCACTCGATACCAACGTTAATGGTCGCGGGGAGTGAAGCCCCCAATTCTTTTTTTATAATTATTTTTAATATACAAGATAAAAATCACAATTTCAGTGAATAATTTAACTAAGAGAAAATATACTTACCTATTCTATTTCAAGGATTTTTCTATTTGTCTTTCATAATTTGAGAAAATATCCAATAAAACTGAACTAAATTGTTCCAAATGTGCGTGACCTTAATAAAGGACACAAATCACAGACACTTTTTGCTAAAATTACAGGTAAGTTATTTGCAAGCAAAACTGTCACATTTGTTCACGTTAGTGTAATTTTAATGTCATTTGATGATCAAAAATATCCTGTTGGGGTTTTTCTTGCTTGTGTCTTTTTTACAGGGGGAAGTGCATTTTGCGGTACACTTATGGCTTCATATTTTCTTTTATAAGGTTCTTAATGTAGTTTGAAATTTTCCTTTCGTTTCATGTTTATTGCTTTTCTCAAATTTACTTTCGCTAACATGATTAATATGCATTATTTCAGCAAATGTTTCCTGTTTGATCAGCTTCAATTTCCTTTCAGAAAGATCACAGATGCCCAATTCTTTTTTTATATTATGCTTATTTACATTTATAAACCATAATCAGTCGTACAACATGACAATAAAAACCACTAAGTTATTCATAGGGAAAAATGCAGCATGTTCAAGAAAATATTTTTGAAAAATAGTGGTCGTGCCGGGAACTTGGTCTAAACAAGTACCTTAAGATTCTAAAAAAACGTTTGCCACTCCCAAAAAAGGAGATATGTTATCAATTCATTTTAGCTCCCATTAAGACTGTCATATTAGAGGATTCTCTGTCAAGGTCATTGGTAACAAATAAACAGTATTTTGTATTATATGTTTCATTATACTCTGAAATTAAATCTGGATCGATTAATCCTTCAAAGTGCTCAATATGCTTATACATGTATCATAAAACTCTTTCACAATGTGAAAAAAAACGCAACAGAATTATATAATTTACAACTTCCCTAAAAAAAAGGGATGCAGGTAACCATACCAGTAAGTTTGAAAGCCAGCAAAAGTAATATTTTAGATTAAAAGAAACGTAATAAAAAAATCTCTCATCATAGGATTACAGTAAAGCAAACAAAATATTTTTTTTATTTAGTTATAGGATCAAAGATAGCTAATGAGCGTTCAAAGTAGAATCTTTTATTTCTTTGAATGCTTAAATATAAGCCTTTGTTTACATAAACCATGTCTTCCTCTTAGGGAAAAAGTTTTCAATAGAACAACATTTAAAAGAAATCAATTTCCAAAAGAGGATTAGAGAGAGTTTCGCGTAGACCCGTTACACATATACATCTATATTGACCCTCAAATATAAATGTATCCAAGAAATTTTTTTGTATCTAAGATACATAAAACTGTCTATGATCAATTTCTGTTACTTAAAACGTTTTGAAAGAAATATGTTTTACAATCAGAAATTCGGCACACTTTACTGTATTTTCATTACAACTAATATTAATCAATTACACAATATATATATATATATATATATATATACTTTATCCTAATCCAGAAAGTACTTGAGATGGAATTAAATGACCAAACTAAAAAATACACAAAGTCAGTATTCTTGAAAGAAATGCCATCTGGGCTTTTGGCACAATTAACTCAAATGTTTCGGCATCTATACTAGAGCAAGACTATTCACATTGATAACAAATTTTTCCTGATTTAAAATCTATTAGATGCAATGAAGAACATATAAATATTTTCTTAAACACAATTTAAGGAGTAAAGTATTAAAAATTTTTTTCTACACAGTTGTCTAAATGGGCCTATTCAGTGCCATGTATATTTAAAGCATCTTGTTCTGAGTGCAAAGGTTTTATTTTAAAGAAAACATGGTATTTTTGAAAATATGTTTATATGAAATTACCGATGTATTATCGTAATTTTTATTTAAAAAAATACTAGAGCTAACTCGTAGCTGGCATCACTAAATAAGATTCCATTAATGGGTGCCACTTGCGAGTTTTCTTGCAGAGTAGTATTCTTTTTAATAAAAATCTGCACACAAAAAAGTTTTTCTTTTCATTTTGTTTTAATTTAAAAGCTTGTTCCCTAATTTCTTCTGGCAACAGTCAAATGAGTAATGTTATGTCAGATTTTCTTTCAGATGTGCATTGATCCTCCCTGGAAAAATATATATGGCGATGGTAGTGGAAAGGGATTACAAATCGACTGGTAAATAATAGTTTGCAGACCTCAGGAAAACCATCCATAGGTACAATAAAACCGTTCTACCCTACTTCGAAATCTTCCTTGAGAATGCACACTTGTTCTTAAACCAAAGAAATGGAAGGAATTGAAAGATGAGGAGGTTTCCGTTTAGGAGATTAATTATTATGACTTTATGTCATGGCAACTAGAGCAAGGCAAGAGAAACGATTATATAAATACAAGTACAACTGTATACTTCAGTATTCAGAACTTCTCACAGAAAAAAAGGACGGCTACAAAGCCCTGTCGAATATGTACAAAAAAAAGAAAACCGTAAAGAGACTAGGTTTCTTAACCCAGTATGTCCTAGCAACACAGCACTTTGCGTTGATCCTTTCTTTAAAGCTAATCACTCACACCAAAAACAATAAAAATATTTTCTAATTAATTTTTGGAATACATTAATAAATGTAATTACTAGCTGGAATACCTGTTCTTCGCACGGTTGAACTGAAAAATTAAACAGCACAGATTGAAGGACAAAGAAGTTTTTAATGAATTAATTTTACATGATTTGTAAATTAAAAAAAAAAAAATTGCATATCTCAGCTGAACAAAAAGAGAAAGAAAAATTGCACCTTTGTTAAATTTTAAGTCTGTAGATCTAATAGAGAGCAGATAAAAAGGATTTTTTTATTTATAACCACCTGTAACACCCTTGAGGGTCGATTTTGGAAAATACCTCCCTAAGCTAATCTCTGCTCAGCATAAATAACATATTGTTAGAAGTTTTGTGTAATTAACCCTTAAAATAGTGTAAATAATTTATATGTGAATGTATAAAATATTAATATTACTTTCTGTTGTATTTATTTTATGTTAAAATTGTAATATTCTCGTGCAACGCCGTTTCTTAAATTATAATGGCGATTAAATGAAAAACATCGCGAAATGTTGACGACAGAATCAAGTTGGCAAATGTCTAGCTACTTTCATAGCTCGAAGTTTATTAGAGCTTTGTAAGACCTGCCGTGTAGAGGAGCAATGCACATTAATGCTTTGTCTACCGCATTATGATTTACTGCAGATTTTTCATGCAATATTTTTTTTGGATCACAACATTGAAATTTAGATATACATAAACAAAATACTCCACTTTGGAGAAATTTAATCCGTTAGAGTTTAATAAATTAATTAAAGATATTCCACTGTAAAATTAGTTATATCAACGTTCACTTAAAATAAATAGTCAAATCGTTTTAAGAGCTTCATTAACATACAAAAATATAATAAACTTTAATTTTCAATATTAACTATTTTTTCAGGGCAAAAAATGATAATCTTTGCAATCCGCTGGAAACGCAATAACTGCTACAAAACTATTCGCCTTCCCTGCTAAAATACTCATCATAGAACCCGTGCTGCCATATATCATGGAAGAGTGGATTTCAAAGAATATTCCTTCTAAGTATTGGTAGAATATTCCTGCTAATTTGGTGTGGTGTGGTAGTTAGGAGAAGAGGGTGTCAGCTCAGGTATCGTCCACGTCACTTGACCAAGGTTGAAAATTACGTGGTCCGTCGCCAAAAGCCTTCCTGTAGCTGAAGAGTGCGACGTTAAAATTCACTCACTTCAAAAAATAGAGTACAGTAGTTAAAATTATTTTTATACTTAAAAAGGCAGTATCTGCCTATTGAATTAAAATTAAAGCGTTATAATTAACCACTAAACATAAAAAATTTTGAAATTTTGTCCAAATGATGTAGTGCAGTGTTTCTCAAACTGTGGGGCACGCCCCCCTGGGGGGGGGGCGCGAGCTTATCGAAAATAAAAGGTTAAAAAAATTAATTTACTGGAATGAAAAAAAAACAAAAACAAAATTCTTTCTGATATAATGAAAAAGTACAGATTTACATTGATATGATTTATATATATCATCTGGTGAAAAAGGTCATCAAAAAAAAAGATTCTTTGAAACGCCTTTAGCTATCTTTTGGGTCCTATAACTAAATAAAAAAATATTTTTTTGCTTTGTGTAATCATGTGATGAGAGATTTTTAATACGTTTCTTTTAGCTAAAATATTACTTTTGCTGGCTTTTGAACTTACTGGTATGTTACCTGCATCCCCCTTTTTTTTGGAAGTTGTAAATTAAATAATTTTTTGCGCTTTTTTTTCACAATGTGAAAGAGTTTTATGACAATGGATAAGCATGTTGAGCACTTTGAAGGATTAATTGGCCAAGATTTATTTTTATGTGAGATACTGAAACATATAATACAAAAAATCGTTAATCTGGGAAAACTATTTATTTGTTACCAATGACCTTGACGAGAATCCCTTAATATGACAGTCTTAATGGGAGCAAAATGAATTGATAACATATCCCCTTTTTTTGGGGTGGCAAGAATCTTAATTTTTTTGGACCGAGTTCCCCCAGACCACTTTTTTTCAAAAACTTTTCTTGAACATCCCCTTTTCCCCTATGAATAACTTATGGTTTTAATTGTGATGTTGTACGACTGATTAGGGTTTTTAAAAGGGCATAGCAGAATATAAAAAAAATTGAGCATGTGTGATTTCTCTAAAAGGAAATTGAAGCTGATAAAACAAGGGAAACACTTGCGAAATAATGCATATTAATCATGTTAGCGAAAGAAATTTTAAAAAAGCAATAAACATGAAACAAAAGGAAAATTTTCAATAGCTACATTAAAAATTTTATCAAAAAAATTCCCGGTCCCCCAAAAAATGCACTTCACCCTGTAAAAAAAGACACAACAAAAAACAACAGGATTTTTGCGATCACAAAAAGGAATTTAAAATTACAATAACGAACAAAATGTGGACAGTTTTGTTTAAAATAATTTTTCCTGTAATGTTAGAAAAAAGTGATTTTTGTGTCCTTTTTTAAAGGGTCACGCACGTTTGCAACAATTTAGTTCAGTTTTTTGGATATTTTCTCAAATTATGAAAGACAAAAGAAAAATCATTGAAATAGGTAAGTATATTTTTTCCCTTTGTTAAATTATTCACGAAATTGTGATTTTTATCTTGTTTTTGAAAATAATTATAAAAAAAAAATTGGGGGGAATCATCCCAGCGACCATTAACTGTATCGAGGCACACCGATCCCCGGGTTTTTATTTTTAAAAATTAAAAAAAACACAATTGTTATTCATTAAATTTTTTTTTTTACTTAACATTTATTCTAAATGCTAATTTTTGGGGGTTAAAAATTAGCATTCAAAACCGTTTATAATATAAGTATTCATTTCAATAAATCATTTTACATTTTTTTACATTGTCATGCACTTGGTTTTGCTCTCCCTTTCAATTAAGCTATTATAGTAGAATAATATATTATTATTTTTTTAAAAAAAAAACCGGTTAAATTACGCCAACAGAACAAGTTTAATTTATTGTGACTTCAAGGGTTATCTTGCAGAGCAAAAGTTTTTTAAAGGAAGGCTAAAATTAATTTACATAAATTATTTTTGATATTTAGCTCAGATCTAAAAAAGTGATTTATTACAAAAGCCCCTTTAAATTTTGTCACTGGATGTGAACCTATGAAGATCTCTTTTTTGGCAGTTGAGACCCCCTGAAGTATTTTGTGGATCCCCCAACCCATTCATAACCTTAATTTTCCCCCCCCCGGCTTTTGAAGCTTTTAAACGTCGAATGCTCGCTGTATTTTTAAAATATATCATGGTTTTTTTAATCCCTGCCGTAAATACTTAATACCGTGAATTACAAAACGCGTGAATTTTAAAAAGCATTCAAGAGATTCGGAAAAACGATTGGCCAAGACTGACTAGGGTTGCGGCCTTTTTACAGTTTGGCAGACGTCTGTTGGGTTTCCTAGACCCTGAACGCCGGGAATGCCAGATGTAATGGATATGATAAAGAAACACACACATAGATTAGGCTATTTTAATGACATTTGTACTTTTAGAAATGGATCTTGAAGGAAATAAATCTTTAATTAAATATTTTTTCTCAATCTGTTTCAATTTAAAAATTAGAAAAAGAAAAATAACATAATTAACGTATTACTTAAAAGTAATTTACTTAAAATATATATTACTTAAGAGTAACACATATATAAAATTTAATACTTATCTTATTAATACTTGATTGATTGAATATTAACGTAGCACTGTTCAGCTACACGAGGGCTTTTGGCGACGGACCACGTAATTTTGAACCATGGTCAAGTGACGTGGACGACACCGTGGACGACACCCCCCTCCTAACTACCACCCCAAATAACGGGGGGGACGTTTCAGCTCTCGACAGATTTAACGCATCGCTGCCCTTTAACGGCGGTTTTTGTGGTACTGGGCTCGAACTCGTGACAAGGCAAGCCACGGTCCGATACCTATACCACTCGGCTACCGCGGCCACATCTTATTAATACTGAATTAAGAACAAGTTTAATAAGTATTAGCGACTTCCATGGGCTTGTCTTGCAGAGCAAAGTTTTTCAAAGTTTTTGAAATTGCCCCCTCTGAGTTCTTTTTCTATATTTAGCTGATATCTATATTTTGTCTTCTAAGCAGCTACCGCATTTTGCAATATGTTTAAATTTAAAAATTAAAGAAAGGAAAAATAACATAATAATTATCCTATTACTTAATTTTTTTTTTCCTTAAAAGTAACATATACAAAATTTAATACTTATGTTATTAATTTGTACGGTTTATAATTAAGATCGTGTATTGTAGCTTTACCGTCAAAGTGCATTATTACGCATTCAGTAATTTATTAATTTTTGGGGGGGCGCGATAAAATTGTGATTAAAAAGGGGGCGCCAGTTTGAAAGTTTGAGAAGAACTGATGTGGGGAAGGAGAAAATTTATTTACTTTAAGTACCAGGCAAAATATTTATTCAAAAAAAGATCAATTTTTTTACTACCAAATGCGCATAAAAAAACCCCATAAAAAATATTGAATTAAAGAGAGATTTATAAAACCTCCCTTAAAAAACTTGGTTTTATTCGAAATAAAAAAAAAATTTACCTGATTACGGGAATAAATTGAAGCCAGCGCCTTGCGTAGCCCCAAAAAAAAGATAGATATATTGTGTGGGTTTTTTGCAGCGCAGGAATTCTCACATATGGCAAAATTTTTTTCCTACTTCGAAAAAATATCGTTATATTTTGGGACCCCCCACAAACTTTATGAATTATAGCCTATCCAAAATTTCGAGCCTATGTACATTCTAATGTATTTTTATATTACTAAAGTTTCTTTAAAAATCCATTCAGTTTTTTTTACGTGAAAGATGACCAAACATTCAAACAAACTTTCGCATTTATAGTATATATCTTGATTATGTCATAATCTAATCGTGTAAGTTAAATTTTACTAATAGTGTGATAATTAATATGCCTTTGTCCTATATAAATTTTTATTCATCCTTTTATAATAGTTCCTAGCTGCATGTGGAGAAAACGTAATCAAACTAAAATTTCAGCACAGACTTCGAAATTCTTGCACTTGGTAGTCATTAAAGGTTGGTTTTTACAGTCATAAACTAAAATTAAAAGTTATAGCAAAAGAAACAACAACTCTTAGAACGAGTTTACACAGAAGTTTAAAATTATGTATACATTTTCACTCAAATATTTGATTTACCAAATATGATCGTTTCAGAAATCATTGAAGATTGACATCTTTTATGACTTGGGACGTGAAACGTTCCTCCATCCTCTTGAAATAATATTTGGGCCTTGAGTGGAGAGGTCTGGATTGAGACTGGGAACATCCTGATTAGTGAACTAAAAAGAATCAGTGAGTTAACACTCTATTCGCTGACTTGAAGTTATGGAACAGAAATTGATTGGAAAAAAAGTGCTTTGCCTGTGAGGGGTTGAAGATTTGAGGCTAATTTAAAATTAAGAAAAGAAACTATGAGAAAAGTAAAATGAAAGATTAGAAAATGATCCATTCGCCGCGAGAATGACGCGACAAGTACTAGGGGTGTTATAGAGGTCCATGAGGATTCTTCTGGGCCTCTTACTATTGACATTAGGTTGTAATTTTTCAAGATTTAAGACATTAAGGTTATTAGGGTGGCAGTTATCAAACGATTTAATTGTCATTTTTAAATATATTTTTTAAAAGGTTTTAAATGTTAATAGCTTTTGTAAATATCTCTATTTTAGTGTATCTACGTACCTTAGTTATATTTACAGTTAAAAACTTTGGGCATTTTCTAAAAGTTGAATTAGCTGCATAGCCCACACAGCGCAAGCATACGTTAAGATAGACATGAAACAGTAATGTAGAGATTAAATTGAGATTTGTTGCAAAGAGATTCATTTGAGAATTCAGCAAATTAAGGGGAAGAATTGAGCGCAAAAGCGTTCCGGAGTTTTTACGATGCGTATAAGATGTGTTGATAAATTTTGTCTAGAATTACTCCCTAAGGTATTTCATGCTCGAGACCAGTGAAGAGGCCGGATGGCGAACTGTGTGACTAGTTTTCTTCTTTTCAAAATCATTCCCTGTCGCTGGATGTCACTGGGTACATGGCTCATAAAGCAGGCCTCAATATATCATAGGAGTTAACGGTGCCTGATGAACCTGCGTCCTTGGTGATAGGAAACAGCCTGATTGGTCGTTAGAAACGTGGAGGCGTGGCTACGAAGCACTTGGAGAAACAAATTCTGAGTTGGAAGAAAAGTCCATCCTTGAATGGTAGAGCTTGTCTTGTAGGGGTGCTTGAGGGGGAGGATTGTCTGGCTCTAGATTGGCTGCCCTGAAGTTAGTGAGAGAATATTTGAATGGGAAGATTGCCTGTGTGGGTATACCGATTAATTAAAGAAGTAAGCAAAATGGAATTTTAAAAATTTTAGAAATAATAATATTAAACTTAGAAGGTCATTTGTGCCAACAGGCAAATGAAGACATTTAAAGTTACGGCGTATTGTAGGAGTCAAGTAAATTCTCCTTGGCCTTTTGATGTTGTCATGAGGTACATAATTTTCCAGATTTAGAGATGTGACAATTATTAGTAAGTGGTAAAAGTCAAAAATTTAGTTGCGAGTTTCTTAATAAAATTTTAAAGTCAGGTTTTAAGAAACTTTGTATATATCTGAATTTCTCATGTACATATTTGCATTAACAATCATACGAATAGTTTTTTTGGGGGAAATTTCAAGCATTTTTATATTCGTATTAGAGCGGCATATCCCCACATAGGACAACAGTAACTCATAATGGGCCGCAAAACGGCTGTGTAAGAAATACTTTATTTTCAGTGAAGGTCATTGGTTTGCGGCAAATTAAGGGGTATATTAGTCTTAGAGCATTCGGAATTTTATTTCGCGCATATGTAATGTGTTGTTTCCAAGTGAGTTTGTTATCAGTAAAAGTCCTAGGTAAATTGTGTTTTGAGACCATTGCAGTGGTGTGTAGATTATAGTATTGGCGGCGTTGCAGGTTTCCTTTTCCTTGTAAAGGGGTACTGCAACTGTTTTGTCAACATTAAGTTTTATTTTCCATGTATTAAAAGTATGTTTCTAGTAGCTGTAGGGTGATTATTTAGTACTTTAGTGATATATTTTGTGATTTTTTGTGTGTCGTAGAGCTATGCATGTATCACATCTGCACACATATTGAGAATGAGTCTGTGGATATGTTGGTATGTCATTTATATAAATATTGAAAATTATTGGACCAAATGATAAACTACCTTGTGGGGCCCCGTCATTTCACATTATATACGTTTGAAGAGTATGAAAACAGCACTTGATACGATCTGTTATTAAAGGTAAAATTAATTATGTGAATTAAAAGCAGGAAAATTTATAAATTATTAGTTTGTACCGATCAGGCATAGCTACTGGATATCTAGAAGGACAGCTCCAGTGGAACTGTTCCTCCTGAAATCCAGAAATGGTACCTACTCAGTCAGTCTGAGTAGTGGATGATTGACATTAGAGAGGCGCTGTAAAACCAAATTGATTTGGGGTTGCGTAAATTTTTGTAAGAAATAAAAGGTTTTAATACTGTTAAGTATAATGTATTTATAACTGTGCTAAAGGATGATAGAAGATAAATTGGATAGCTTGTTGAAAAATGATTATTTTCAGGTTTTTAATTGGGAGAAAGGGTGTGCTTTTCCAGTTTTTTTGGAAATATCTTAATTTTTTAGAATCTTGTTTATTAAGTAAGGTGAGGAATTCAGGAAAGCTTTGGTGGTATTTTTAATCATTTTAAGTAGTAATCATATCGAACCTGGAGATTTATTATTTTTAAATTCTAGAATAATTCATAACTTCTTCCAGGTCCGTAGGGGTAATATATGAATAAGGAGGTGGGTCAGCGAAGAAATTTTCTAGAGTATTAGTTACAAGTGCGTCAATATTAGTAATAAGAGTTTTCTGGTCTTGGGTTATCAATTGAAGTTACTCTGGAAAGTTTCAGCGAGTACATTTGGCTTTTGGTCGTCTGTAATGGCAGTGCCATTGAGTGATGGAAGATCGCGGCACTTTTTGGAAAAATTATTGATATTGCCATAAGGAGTTGTCTTGTGTATTCATTTGGCTTCTAATTTTGTTTTCCAGGTTTGTTCAGAGAATTTTTAAAGAAGTTCCCTTTTAATCTTTTTCTCTGTAGTCTATTATAATTTGTTTTGTGTGTGGGTTTAGTGTGTTTTGATATGTTTTTCTAGCTTTATTTTTAGTCTTAGAAGATTTTTGGATGTGTTGCAGAGTGTATGTGTGCTCTTCTTGTTGGTGATTGGTTTGGGAGGCGTGGTCGTGGGCGGAGCGAACAGCTTCGGCGAACAGATTGATTTTATTTTCCAAGAATTTCTAGGTTTTTAATATTTATGTAGCCCAAAATTTGAATATTTTTATTATTAATGCTCCGGAAAATTTAGACCAACAAGGTTATGCTAACCTAGAGTTATCCTTATGAATATTGGGTTAAAAGAAAAGTTAAAAATTACTGGGTTATGATCTGAAGAGGTTTTGGAATTGAAAGGATTGTATACGGATATTTTTTGAAAGTTGTTTATTAGTGCAAAGTCTAATGTATTTGAAGGAGTATGCCCGAATAGAGTCGGGGTATCTGGGAGAAAACAATTTCAATATCTAAAATGTCAGTAAAGTTTTTAAGTTGATTTCCACGAGGTGGGTGCGGCGAGGAGCAGTTCACGCATTGTGTGTGGCATTAAAATCGCCAAAAATCACACAGTACTGTTGATCTGTAGTATATTTTCCAAATCAAGTGTGAGCAAGCCTATTGTTGGTAGGATATAAAATACTAGTGATTGTAGCCAAGGGGATGAAATTTGGTGGATTAATTGTAACAATGGTAAACTAAGTACTGAAGTTGGGTGTCAGTGGGTTGTAATGACTTAATGAATTTTTGGCATTGAAATAAGCGTACCACCTTGAGCATGTCCTTCCCACCACACGATCATTTCTGTAACAGGTGTAATTAGCAATTCTAATGTTGTGGGATGGTCTCAGTTTTACCGTTTTCTTGCACTGAGTATAATGTCAGGGGTACTTTATACAAATAGTTTGAATTCACCACTGTTTTTCTAAAGAAAGCCGTTTGCATTGCATGAACACAAACTCAGGCCAATCAAAAGAGCGACTAATCACCGTACTGTTCAATTAATGCCTCAAACAGGGCGGCAGTACTTAGCGCGTTTCTTTGAATTTTTAGGTTGAGGGTGTGGGGGAGAAGACTTGCTGCATTTACTAGAGCCCCTGTTGAGTGAAAGCACCCAGGGGAGGCGAAATTGTTTGGTGGAGTGTCTGGTGACGGATTGAGGTCCATCCGTTCCTCTGTTTGTATTATTAACAGTTATGGGGGGATGAGGGGATTAGATTGATTGGACTGGTTTTGTTACCAGTGCAGCAGGTTTCATTGTGATGTGGTGCCATCTGTTGGTTTGTTCTTGGAGTTGGAAGTACCGGCGGCAACAAGGTATGTGATTCCTGGTCTAACAATACTTGTGCTGTTTTAGTGTAATTGTTGTGGCTGGTTTTACTTGTGTGCCTTTACGAGGCTTGCGAAATTTGGGGCAGCCTGAGTAGTAATTTGTCATGTGTCCGTATGTTTTGCGGTTGATGCAAAATCTTTTCGACTCACAGATTTGACAGTCCGCGTGCTTCCCCGCATTTCAGACACCTTGGCGTGCAGTGGCAGTTTTCGGCTGGCATATGGTGGGAATCAGGTTTGCAAGGTAGCATTGGGTTACCCCTTTGCCATCGTAACCGTCCCACAGTGACGTTCATGTAGCTCACTTTTAGTTAAGTTATAAATCTTGGCATTTTTTTGAATGTTTCTAGGCAGAGACTAGAAATTGGAGCAGTTGTTTAGTTTTCGGCCGATAAGTTTGAGAAGCTTTATCGACCGTGTATTCTAGTTCAATTCAAAATCATTTTTATTTCTTCTGGATTGGAGATAGCAGGGGTAATACATGATTACCACTTTAATTGGTCGTTCAGCTTTGGTTTGTGATGGCAAGCAGTAGTGAAATCAAGTTTCGTCCTAGTTTATGTATTAATTCCTGCGTTGTTCATGTATCCGTATACAGTTTTATGTATTCTCCGGTGAGTTTGCTGCGGAGATCTGGGTATCATCGTCTAGAGGTTTCATTTGAGTTCTATGATTTTCCGTTATCTTAAGAAAAATTGTTGGGGGAGATTTTTACTTGTAGGGTTATTGGCTTTTGGTTGTAATGTGGTATTCTTGGTATTGTTATTTTAGAAGTTTCTGCTGCATTGGTATCCTATGGGGTTTGAGATTTTTAAAAGCGATTTTTCTAGAAGTTAATTTTAAACTTTTCCTTATAGGTTGGAGTGGAAGCAGATACTTTTCCTGGGGGGAGATGAAACCATCCTCGTCTTTTCCTTTTAGTAGGTTGAGATTTTTACTGGGGATGAAGTAGGAGTTTCATCATGAATAGGGTAGTCTGGAGTATCACGGTATGGAAGAGCCAAATTCACTCACCGCTTTTCAAGTAGATCTTCGTAAATTGTTCGCTGTTTCACCATTTCCACAAGGTCGGGTGGTGACATGCTTGTTCGTTTTGATTGGCGGAGGTCGTGATCTATGTTCTCTCAAAACCCTGTGCTATGAGAGTATATCGACAGATATCTGCCTTAAAGTAGCTTCAAGCCTTGCACATAGAAGTTGGTCCAAACGGCCGTTCGGTGTCGAATTTCCAGACTTCGGGGCGTAGCATTTTGATAATCCATTTCAGTTGTGGAATCCAAATTCCAGAGCCATGGTCGTCAGGGGAATATTTGATTTTAGTTAAGCAAGTCGACTCAGCTCTAAAGAGCTATATGTACGACCTAGAATAGTGCGCAGAAATGCCAGACGTGGGAGCTCGTTCAAAGAACGTGCTTACTCAACGGTGTCTAACCTTCCAATCACTAAAGCTGGTCGAGTTCTTCAACTGTTCTTACCCGTTCTTATTAAAGTTGTGACCTCGGTATCCCAGTGGTTATGATCATGAAATTGTGGCTGGAGTGTCATGAGTTCAACCCTGAGTACCAATGAGGACCCGCGTTGTAGAGGAAATGATGCATGCTCAATGTGTCGAGGTTCAAAATATTTGCGTTGACTTTGAGGTTAAAGTATGGGGACTCATGTGTGAGTAGGCACTGTGAGGTCTGAAAAGAAAATACAATTAATTTTTCAAGCAGGTATAATTCTTTTAAATTTAAATTAAATGATTCGAATCTTTTGCACGTTATTTATAAAAAAGAATGGGGCTTCAGAAAAGTATAAAATGATTGAAATATAATAATAAATTTTTAAAATCATAAAAGTATATGAAAATTCTATAATAAATGTTAAGAAACGGCACTTTGCGTTGCGCACTATTTTCTAAGATATAAGTAGCCTCTGATGTATAAGCGCTTTAGAATTATAAAATGTATCATACTCTTTAAAACCCTACCTGTTTGTGGTATATACATGGCGTAAGCAATTTCAAAGAATATTTGTAAAATATTGCAATTTTTTAAGTATTTTTTTAAAAATGTATTTTTTTATTTATTAAAATATGTAAGTTATTATTCAATTTATACGAAATAGCTGCATTTAACTTTATGAATCAACTTTATAGCTGATGAGTTTAAAAGCTAGTATTTTTAGAAAATAACGTACGCGACGTGAAACTTAATAAATATTTCTTATAGAAAAGTTTCTTATTTTAATATACTTATAATTTTATAGGTACCAATTCTATTTTTAAAGCATTTTGCCTTTCTGAAGCTATTCTTTTATAAATAATGTGTAAAAGATTCCAATTATTTAATTTTAATTTCAAAGATTTATATATATTTGAATATTGTTTAAATAATATTTTCAGACCTCTATAGAAATTTAACACCCCTGAGACCCCTTACGATATTGAAGTATAAGATCGGGTTTCGTCCACATTACTTGACCGTGGTTAAAAATTCCGTAGTCAGTCGCCAATAGCCCTCAATTTGCTTTAATGAACTATGGTAATAATTACTCACTAAATCACCAAAACAAAAATTTCACATATATATTTATTAGAGGTTTGATAAATATAATACTAGAAGCTAAATCCAAGCTAATGGTGACGATCATCTTAATACCAAATTAGGATCGTATGATGACGGAGTGGTCACATCTAAAGCTGACGTTTACCCCTTTTTTTCGCACCTTCTAATTTATGGCGGGTGCTTATGAACAATTTTAACTTCCGAGCGCGCCCATACAAAGCTCTTGTCGTAGAAATATTGGCTGGCATGGTTACAGTATTCTTCGATTTTTCGAAAAGCCATACCCTCTATGTATTATACAACTAGAAACGTTATCCAACCAGCTTTTAGCTGTAATTTCAAGTATTTGTTTGGAATATGTACTGTCAGTGGCGCACACAATTATTTTTCTAGGGGGAAGTCAAGGCGTTGAAAGTCCATCATTCTCATATCATACCTCAATTTGCCCCGCCAAACATTCTTTTGATTTTGTCGATTTTGGGAACAAAACAGTAGAAACTTGAGTTTGCAGGTTAGGAACGTTTTTACAAAAAGCGTATAAATGGATAATGTTTATGATATTTTAGTGTCACTTAGATTAGAAAATGGATGCTCTAAAATTCTTTTAAAGGAATGACATTACAGCAAAATTATTCCAAAGTACGGTACGGGCAGGCCAGACATAGGACCATGCAAAATAATGGTCTCCTTTTGCGAAAAACTGCTTCTATTGCATAAATATGTTTTGGCTGTATATAGCTCAGAACTCTTTTGCAGAATTAACTGATTTTTAAATATAAAAGTGGGTTTATCCATGTTTTATATACGACAACAGAGAGGGGAGAAATTTTAAGAAAAAACACCGATAATTATTTCAATGGGTTGTAACACTGAAAATAATGTGAATATTTCAAATATCATTGTTGAGCCTCTCTACAAAGGTCTGAGCTATATACAAGCAAAGTATTAGTATAATAGAAGCATTTTTCACAAAAGGAGAACATTTTGAAAACAGTTTATTCTAAGTTAATTTTTTACCGAAATATTGTATTTAAATAATTTTTTTTTGTGAAAATGTCCTTAAAACAATTTTATACATGTATTCTAATCTAAGTGACACTAAATATCATGAAAATTATCCATTTTTGTGCTTTTATAAAATCACGGTTCCGAACGTAGTCGGATACCTTAAGAATTGGGAAAAAAAACTGACATTAATTTATAAAATAAAATGGTAATAATAAATGCTTAGCTAAATTTTACATACTATATCCATAAGATTATCATCAATCGAAAATAAAAAAAAAACATCTAGTGCCGTGGGGGAGGGGGAGTCTGGCCCCGGCCCTGTTTTGTGAGCCACTGTACAGGTTTATATATCTTTATATATCTAATTCTTCTGTGCGTGTGTATGTGACTGAACTCCTCCTAAACGGCTTGACCGATTTGGATGATATTTTTTGTGTGGGTTTGATTGGATTCGAGAATGGTTTAGATTCACAATTCGGTCCGAAATGGCAATTAGTTAAAAATGCACCAAAATTATGTAAGGGCGCGTGATTGTTCATAAAAAAAATCATGGGCAATATTCTTGAGGCCACTATTTTGAGCGGCAAACTTCAAGGTGAAGCTGTACTTCAACCACAGATCCCAATGATTCTTTCAGACTAGCCTACCCATTCAAATTTCCAATTCACGGCATTTGCTATGAACATTAATAAATCACAAGGTCAAACAATGACAATTTGTGGCTTAGATTTAGAAAACCCTTGCTTTTCGCACGGACAATTATATGTTGCATGTCCGATGTTTGGCAAACCATCGCATTTGTTTGCTTATACCCCTCAAGGATTAACCAAAAACATTGTGAATTCAATGGCATTACGATAAATTTATTTTTTGTGCATTAAAAAAATATACCTGTTATGAAAATAGCTCGAGTTTTATCTTTCTTACCTTTTAATCAAAACAAGCTTAAGTTTCTATTCAGACTAGCTTCTATATTCAACTTAGTTCATAATAAATGCATACTCACACTCAATCGATAGATCGAATTGTGGTAACTGTGCCTGGGATGATGTCAGGTATTATAATAACTTTCTTTGTAAAAAATTTCATCAAAATGGTCCATATTGTTACAACTTATTCAGAAAAGTTTATAATTTTCGGTTTTAAGACGTGTGTACAGGTCAACGACTGTCGGGGCCACTAGTATATATATATATATATTATTGATATCTAAGTCCACACACACACACAGCATTAAGCATTCGATTGTTTTAAAAGCATTATTATAGCTGTCATTTCATGGTTTAAAAAAATAAGGACAGAACTGCTAAATAATAATATTTAAAACTTCAGTAGAATTATCTTTTACATTCCCTTAACTCCCTCCCCCAAAGTGGATTTTCGCAAAACCAATTTTTAGAGGATCTCTTCTCAACAAAATAAACATGCTTGCCAAATTTATAAAGTCTACATTTACTAATTCAAAAAAGGATTTTTTTTTATCAATAAGCTCCTTAACCCTTTTTGAGAATCAATTTTCGTAAGATCCGTTCTCAGCAGATTTTAATTCAACAAACGTAATATGCCTACCAAATTTCGTTACTATTGGTTTAGTAGTTCAGAAACGTGAATATTTTTGCATTAATGTGCTACAGTAATTCCACACTTCCCCATAGGAATCAATTTTCGTAAAATGTGCTTTTTGTGAATCTCTATACAGCAAAAGAGAAACATGCTTACCATAATTTAAATATATGCGTTCAAAACAGGAATGTTATTTATAACGCCCCTTAAGCCCACTAAACCCAACTGCCTTTTGGGGGATGATTTTCACAAACCCGTTTCTTAGAGCAATGAAAGGAACATGCCTATTAAAATTCAAGTCTAGGATTAATACTAAATCAATCAGAGTAAGACAAAATACAAGTCTTGCACTAAATCCTGTTTTAACAATTCCCACTTTAAAATTTAAGAAAATAATTTTGAAGTTGTTGACAGTTTCACTTATATTTAGGTTCGGAAATTAACAAGTGAAACTATTGTACTACTGAAATCCCCCAAAAGAGAATTATAATGGATAATAGATGCCTTAATGGAATAGGATAATATATGAAATCGAATTTAATCAAAGGGAAAACAAAGGTTCAACTGCGTAAAAGCCTTCTAAGATCAGAATTAACTTATGCAAGTGAATTTTGGTCCATGTCTCGAATAAATGAGATCATGATAAGTATCTACGCGAAAGAAAGATTTTAAGATTTATTTTTGGAGGAATTCAGCTAAATGAAATGTGATGGAGATCACACAAATTTAGAGCTCTATCAATCATATAAAAAATCTGACATTGTTAACTTCATCAAAATACAACAAATTAAATGGATAGGTCATGATATCACAATGGAAGAAAATCGCACCAATAAAAAGTCTTTAATGCCCAACCAATTCGCACACGAAGAAAGGGCAGGCCAAATCTTAGATGGATTGATGGCCTAGAAAAAGATCTCTTAGTTTTGAGAACTAAGAATTGGAGAACACTAGCAAGAAGAAGGCTGACCTGGAAAAGGCTTTTTGAGAAGGCCAAGGCCCACCCTAAGCTGTCGAGACACTGAGGAAGGAAGGAAGGTCTAATACTTCAAAAACGGGAATATATTTATTTCTAACGCCCTTTAAGCCCTAGCAAATCTCCCCTAGGGTTCGATTTGGGAAAACCACAGATGTAGTGGATCTTTACTCCATGGTTGCTAATTTTCAAGTCTATAGGTCTAACAGATCCTGAGATATTGTGATGAATGAGTCGTTTTCTTCTTTATATACATATAGATTAAAATTTTTCTTAATAATTAGGCTGGACATAAATCCAACCTTAAACTTGAAGCATATTATCATAAACTGCTAGAGTGTTAAATGCAGGAGATTTCTGCATTAAAACTATAAATAGCGATTTATATTTTGATTGATTTGAAAAGTTTTGATAACGTCGTGAAATTTTTGATTAGATGGTTTTATTCAAGAAAATATAGGGCTGCGGTAGCCCAGTGGTTAAGGTATCGGACCATGGCAGGCATGTCATGAGTTCGAGCCCAATACCACTCAAAATAATCTGCCGTAGGCAGCGATGCACGTTAAATCTGTCGAGAGGCTGAAATGTCCTCCCGTTGGTGTGGTAGTGCTAGAGAGGGGTGCCAGCTCAGGTGTCGTCCACGTCACTTGACCATGGTTCAAAATTACGTGGTCCGTCGCCAAAAGCTCTCGTGTAGCTGAACAGTGCGACGTTAATATTCACTCAAACTCAAGAAAAATATTTGCGATTGGTTGAGAAATAGAGAAACTTTAATTTTTTATATAATTAGTATTTATATTCGGCAAATAGTACTGAATGGATTCAATCAATGACATACATGCAGAAATTTCTATAGAAATGAGAATTATTAAAATGCCTCATTTACTTTTTTGTTAATGGTTTTAATTAGAGTTTGACAAACAATACTAACTAAATACTTTTTATAAATGTCAGTACTTTTCAAAAACAAAAATATAATCACGACAAGTGAAAAAGGATTTTAGTTGGGTCTAACATGCATTTTCAGTAGTAATGCTGGAAAGTGTTTATTATACTTAGAATTAATAATTAAATGAGCTAATTGTTAAAAAAGATATTGTGTCGAAACCTTATTTTAGTTTTAGTTTTGTTTTTATATGAATTATTATTAATTCTTTTTTTCGTTTACATTATGAAAATATTTATTTTAACTGCAAGATGTTTCCGAAATCTCTTTTGTCAGTAAATTGGTTTTATGTTTTTTTTATTTTCCTTTCAGAAAACAAACAGTATTCCAGCTACTGTTACTTTTTTTCGAATGAAATGATTTTGGAACGATAAACAAAGGTCGACTGGGATAAATTGTACCATTGGACAAAAACTGGAAAAAGAACGATCTTCCTTGTTTCACATAAAGTAAAAATTAATTTTATTCAAAATAAATAAAATAATAGTAATAATAAACGCGCTTTTACGCTTATAAATCGAAAATAAAATAAAAGTTAACTGAACAGGTGTTCGCATTTATTAAGAATAATCTGCATTAGCTAAACAAAATGCAGGCAAAGGTTGATTCAGCTCTTAAGTAAGATTAGTATGTTAAAAAAATTATTTGCTTAAAAAATAGCTTTTTTTTTACTTTCATATAGTAATATATAATTTAATTAATCAAAATCAGTATGAAATGTAACAGTTTTCACCTGCGAATTTTTACATTCACAATTTTTATTATATATGAAATATAAATAATTTAATCGCATTTATCTCTTTTTAGATATATTTTAACAAATTTCTTACATTCTTTTTTTAATTTAATACATTTTATTATTTTATATCGTATTTAACATTTTGTGAAAACTATTTTTAGTTTGATAATTATTTTATATAAAAAAACATTGTTTGTAATCATTTTATATTTTTTAACATCACGATTCACAGGGATTGATAGTTAACCACTTAACTGATTCTTTTTTCTGTCATATTATGTCAAAACAAGCATATTTTTTATAAACATTTTTAAAATTAAATCAACTATATAAACTTAAATTAGTAGTTAGAAATGTTATAAATATTAAATTTAAAGAATTATGCTAATTTTTATTTTCATTGAAAATACATATTTTCCTTAAAGTTGGCTTTTTCTAAAGCAATTAGCGAACGAAAATAACACTTTACAAAAATATATACTGGATTTAAAAAGATAGTATTGTCCTTACAGTTAATTATTCTCCTAAAATTCTGTTTTTGTGTGATAAATTTTCAAATAGGGAGACAAGTATAGTCCAACATCAGAACAAAAATATCGTGTTTCTTTTTTCACCTGTTTCCCAAAATCGTTTCTTTTCGACCATCACACAGAACATTGCCTTTGTAATGACTTCACTCAGCTCTTGGTTAACTATTTATTTCCATATGAAAATCATCAAATAATAAATAAAAGGGTATATTCTAATTACAGTTCAATAACACTTCGAGTCTCTTTCGTGACCCCCTCTTCCGTTCCTGGATTCTACCCAGCCAGGAGACCGCTGTACTCGCGGGCCTGTTCGTAAATCAGTTCGAGTCTCTTCCGGCACCTCCGGCTCTCCTCGATCTTCGCCAGGAGACCGCTGCACTTCGCGGGCTCTCGCCGTTATTGTTCTTCCTGAGTCGCTCAAGGGACGTCCGAACCTCCCTTCCTCCGTGACATCCAGTCCCCGTCCGACTCTCTCGCCCGTTTTATATCATTTCTTTCCCAGTCATCCACCGTTTCCCTCTGTTTGTCGGCTCCTCAGTCCTCTTGGGTTCGTTGCCACCTTCCGAAGTCTCTTCGGTTACCTTCATGTCATACATCTCTGCCGCGCCCACCCGGTCTCATTTCCGCTATATTCCCAAAGAGACGCTAAGGCTGGGTGTACAGTTGTGTATGTTTTCCGGACGCGACGGCGCCTCCGAGTTCTGGGAAAATGAACACAATGATACAGCCTCTGACAGTCAGGTCAGCTAAAGGCAAAAAGGTGCCGAAACTGACCACCAGCTACGAAATTCCTTCCCAGCAATTAGGTGTCTTGAATTTTTTCGCAGCTTCTGTCGGTGGCAAGGATCTGTTGAAAATAGGGGAAAGAGATATGCTTCGTCACACCTTGTTGGTCTCCATTTTTTGTCGGTGGGAGGAATCCCTTCAAAAAAGTTTTTTTCTGTCAATCGTAAGAGACTGGGCAAAGTTCCTGGTGGTCCTTTTTTTCTCATTTATCGCCCCATGTCTTTCAATAAGTCGATCTGTAATATCAAGCCGGAAATTCAAATGAGATCACTTTTCTCCCAGTTACTGATGTAAAATGAAAGCATTCTACAATGATGTATCTAAAAGATGAAAGAATATTTTTCTGTTTTATTTCCTACCTCTGTTATTTTGTTATTGGGTAATTTGTGAGATGCCATTTCATTCTATCTACAGCAATAGAGAACTTTCATTACTTCCAGAATCACTTACGGTAATTTCAGACTCGCTATCTGAGTCCACATCAGAATTATTTTCTGTTATGAGCCTTTCACATAATCACTTAATTGTCTTCTATTTTGAGCAACAAATTTAAAAGAAATAGTGTTTATATCTTGCGGTTCACTGATCTAGAGCGGTGCTCCTCAAACTGTGGGGCACGCCCCCATGGGGGGGCGTGATAACCCTAAGAGGGGGGCGCGAACATATTGAAAAGTCGAAAAAACAAAAGATTATTTAAAAAAATTATTAATTTATTGAAAGTAAGCAAAATACATTATGGCATAATAAAAAATAAACAGCATTTGTACTTATTAATACACTTATAAATGTATAAGTACTGCACAATGCATTTTATAGTTAAATTAACAATACTAAGTTAAGAATAAGTTTAATAATTACCAGTGACCCCAAAGTCTTTTCATATATAAAATTATATGCGAACAATAACGCTTATCTGGTTAATTTGTACGGTTTTTAATTAATCCCTCAACTGCCGAAATTTTAATGGTGTACTTTATCATTCAATATATGAATATTTTAACTTCATTTTTGACAGAATTATTATGCTTTCTATTGAAACGTGTGCTTATTATTAGAATTTGATGATGAGATAGATCCTGAATGATTTTATTTTATTGGTGTAATAAAAAAAATATATATGAGCTTTTTCCTTAAGTGACTAACTTCTAATTGTTTCGTTTCAAATGATTAAATTCTTTTTCATTTTATAATAAATTTAATCTCAGTTTTTTTTTAAAACAAGATTTACTTTAAGTTATTTTTACTTTCAAATTCTTTTTGCATTTATTATAACAAAAGGAGACAACTGATATATTAAATGTTTTTATAGAAGTTTTTTTTTTGGTTGAAATTAATAATTGAAGTATTTCAATTTAAGTATTACACGTTTTAGCTCACTGTTGTTTTAAACATTATTGGTCTAAAATATTTTAAGTGTAAAAGTTTTGAAGGATTTCATTGCACATATTTTTAATGTATTTTGGTGCGTTACAATTTTATCTTAAGAATTTTGTTAATTGGCAGGATTTTTCTATACTATATAGTGATACATTGTTGTTATTGGAACTGTGACAGTTTAGTTAATTCTTTTAGTTACTAAATAAAATTAAATTTAAATTTTAAAATGGCCTATCTCGGCAAAAGGTTGTGCGAAGATTTATTCGTCTTAGCGACAGAACTAAATTTAAAAATTCGATAAATCTATGACCATCACTTTACTCTCAAGACCTAATTACTATAGTAGTAAAGAATATGACGAAGATCTAACCAAAACCTACACACAACGATGGTAGAGGATCGTAAAACCAAGGGAGGAAAAATTACGCATAGAAGAAGAACGAGAAGAAAGAATACACATCGAAAAATTGAAGTTTGATGAACAAAAACGTAAAGACAATTTGAATTGGAAACGTTGAGGATCCAAGCGCAATTTAGGAGTAAGGCGCTGATACATCCCGAAGGCAGTAATATACTAAATTTCACGTCAAAGGGTGTCAAAATTTTATACGTGTTTCGATTTGAAAGAAGACATCAGTCTTTATCTTATTATTCGAACATCAAGCGCAGATACTGGATATAAATCAAGAATTTTGGGTTTCTCATCTGTTGGAAGCTTATTACCGGCTGAAATATCTCACATCATAGCGAGAGCCTGATGACGAGCTCACTCTTACGAAGACATGTTAAAGACTACTACTGTGAAACGTTTTTAAGCTAACTCAGGAAAATTTCGACAGCTATTTGTTTCTCATCAAAAGGCTCCTGAAGAACATGGAATGATTTCTACCATGGTCAAATACTTACTTCAACGGTTGGATGAACCCGGACAAGATAGATACTTTCGAAAAATTATCACAATCTTATCATAACGGTTCAACTTAAACGGAAAACAACTTTCGAATTTAAAGAATATTACTTAGATGAATGGCCAAATATGAACTCTCCTGTTCAATTAGCAAGAAAAACTCAGAAGAATTCGAAGACGTTAAAAAGACACTTTGAAGCAAAGGGCAATCCATTTGCGAAGAAACAAGAATTAAACCCATTGGAAAAAACTCGTAGATATGAAGCACCGAGAAAATTCGAATACTATAACAGAACAGATAAAGTTTCCAGCGTCAACAAATTTCAGCAAGAAACATTATGAATCTCCTGTCACCAAGTACGAAAATATTCAAGATGTCAAGACAATGCACAGAAAGGGAGTATTACAACAAAAATTACGAAAAACACATAAACTACAATGCTCGAACCCGAATTAGTCAAAGTCACGAAATTCAAAAGAACGTCCAGAGGAAACTGCACACTCATCGTTAGGAAGGTTTACGTACTAAAATATTTTCGGAAGAAAGAAAAATCACGGCGCTTATAGACAGTGGTAGTACCGTAAGTTTGCTGCGAGAGAATCAGAAGAATTTTTTGAACGGAACGGTATACTCTACAAATACTTAAATGGTCGAATTAATCAGCCAACTCCTAAAAGCAATGGAAGCAAGAGACTAATTACGTTAATTCACGAAAATGGTCATTCTCAGTAGCGAAAACAAAAGAAATTGTAAACAAATTTTTTATTCCAAAACTGAACCAACGTCGTTAAAAAGTAATAGTTAATTGTGTCCATGTATCTCTCTTAGCTAATAAAGAAAAACAGGCAAAAAAAGAAGGGGTTTTGAATCCTATTTCCAAAGTAAACATCCCTCCTAAGTACGTATCCTGTTGACTTCATTGACCCTTTACCTTCCACAAATAAAAGTTATCAACACGTTTTGACCGTAGTAGACGCATTTGCAAATTTACTTAGCTATATCCTGTTAAAACTGTGTCTGCTGAAAATGCCTTGGAAAGTTCAACTACAACGAAAACCTTTGGCAACCCTGTAGAATTATCACTGACAGAGAGGTTCAGCGTTCACTCAAAATTATTCAACGATTACTGTACTGAAGAAAATATTCAACTTTATCTACAAATAGCAACAGGCATTCCTAGAGAAAAGGACAAGTTGAACGAATACACCGAGCTTTGATTCCAGTCCTTACCAAGCTATCGTTGAACGACTCAACGAAATGGTACAAATACGTCGACAGATTACAAAGAATACTAAACGTACACTATATGTCGAAGCACAAAATGGACACCATTCAAGCTTTTAATAGGAACCAAAATGCGTAACAAGGAGGACATTCGAATCAGAGACCTACTGCTAGAAATGGAGGAGGGAAGAACTACAAGAACAACGTGAATTTCTAGAATGACGCCAAAAGAACATCAGAAACCATACAATCTGAGAACCGAAAGACATACAACAAAAGAAGAAAGATGGCTCAATATGGCGTCTAGTAGGCATCAAAGGACTCAATTTGGAACTGGACTAAAACTACGACCAAAGTTCTTCTGGGTCCTTATAAAATAACTAAAATTAATTCTAGAGATAGTATGAAGTGGAAAAGGTTGGTCATCACGAAAAGGACCGAACTCCACCACCACCTAGCTGATTTAATGAAATGTTTTTATGCTAGAATTAAATTCTGGATAGTAGTATATATTTAATCTTTCATATTATATCGCTTTTCGAGAAAATTAATTGCTATTACATGTGGTAAAACTCGTTTCCAATAATTATCTTATATTCGTTTTGTAACAATTATTATATTTTCGTATTATTCTTTACCTTTCGACCTATTTGAAGGATATTTTTTTGTGTTTGTGATTTGGTATTTAGGAGTTAGTACGGGTCGCAATATAGAATATTTTGACATTTTTATGTTTTATTTTAGATCCGGAATTATAAATATCGGGTATGCATCTTTTTCATCTGTATATTTTATTATAATAAGAACAATATTTTTTGGTTATTGCATAAACATTCGCTATATTTAAAATTTATGGTTATAGCTATGGCAGATCCAATTTAGCTTTTCTTTGAAATAGAAAATAATTTAGCTCTCAACATTGTAAGAGCTGAGAGACCAACTCAGTCCAAGGAGAATTGATTTTGTAGGATATATTCCATTTTGTAAGAAGTTAGATCATGTATCATTTACGAGGGTCGGCAATTCTAATCAAAACAGTATTCCCCATCAACGTCATCTAGCGTCCTTTTTTAAAAAACGCCGACGCGCAGACAGCTTTTTCGCCAAATTGCAACATTCGTCGAGAGAAGTCGTGTTTCGCGCGTCAGCCTCGTCCGCACTTTCCAGGCGGTAAGTCTTAATAGCACCATAATGAATTCTATTTAATCTCAATTGCCTCCCTTAAGTAATGTAGTCTAACTTTTTCCTATTCTTCCGAAATATGCTTATCTAACCATATTCTTTTGAAATATTCCCCATGTAAATACTCTATAAGTGTAAATAAAATTATTTGGTTTTCAACTAGTTTCTTTCTTGAACTATGTTGTCTATTTTATTTCGAAATTAGCTAATACACCTAAAAACCCTAGACACCACCATAAAAACCCGCCATCTGAAGAATCAATCTTTGGAAGATTTCAGTTGGATTCCCACACACACACATATATATATAATATACAACTATTCTCTAGGTATTTCGCTGCTTATTACCTTCATGCTTACGCCTTTGAGACGCCATTATTTTTAAATTTGACATTGTGTGCCTGGTTTTATAATGATAAATCCTTTACGAGGGAATAAACTAATAATAATTTTGAGTAATTCCCCTAACTATGACTATATTTGTAACTGCAACGAGTTCTATTCATTAGTTACATTATATATGTCAGGCCCCAGGTCTTGTGGTAAAAAAAAGGAAGACATCACCTTTAAATAGCAGTTCTTGAAGCATAGTAAATCCAATATGGCTGCCATTTGGCACCCAACCTATTGCAACAAAAGGCAACATCGCAGCGATGAGTCACCAGTCTTCTCTTTTCGATTATGCTCTATAACAGGGGTGGCCAAAACGTCGACCGCGAAGATATTTTAGGTAGTCCGCGAGACCATTCTGATAATGACATCGGATATTAACAATTTAATTTATGACTTATGACATAGAATTAATGAATTATTTAAAATAAAAATTTACTACAGCTTACGCTTTAAAACCCATAAACTGTGCAAGTAATACAATGAACTTGTCATTTTACAGAGGAGAATTTAATAGAAACAACTTGACAAAGTGGGATGCTTAGATTATATCCCGTAGCCGGCGCGATGATAGCGACGCGGTGAGTCGACTATTCTACCCGTCACACACGCCCGTTTAGTTTCAGTTCTCCGTTGATCGTCTTACGTTGCAGGTCGCTCGTTTCCTACCGCACTGATACGATAATTTGTTGTTTCAACAACCCGTCCAAAATGACTCATCCAGGTACCAGTGTAAGAGAAGTAAAACATACCATTATCACAATGAGTGGGAAGATGATTTCTTTTGTTATGTGGTGAAGGGAATGTGTTTTGTCTCATATGTAACTCAAGTGTGGCACTACCAAAAAAGCAAACGTCGAAAAGACATTTTAAAGACCATGCACTTAAAATACGCTACAGACATTCAATCGGCAGTGAACTTCGAAAAGTTAAAGTGGATGAATTAAAGTCAATTTACATTTACAGCAATCGTTATATTTACAGGGCCAGGCACAAAGCTAAAGCAGTAACATTGGCGTCGTTTAAAATTACAGAAGTTTTGATAAAGCGAAAAAACTATTCGAAGATGGAGAATTGATAAAAGCTTTCTGTAAAGCGGAAGTGCTTTTCCATGATTTTAAAACAAATCTGAAATAATGGCCGATAAATAAATAATAATATATCTTTGTCGCGTAACACTGTGATGTGACGGACTGAAACTATAAATAATAATTTGGAGGATTTATTAAAAATGACGATTTTTAAAAGTTTGTAAGTTCCTATCACTTCAATTTGATGAATCCACGAGGATATTAGTGACATTGCACAGTTATGCATTTTTTTATGAGAATGGTTTTCGAAGATATGACGCTAAAGAAGATATATTAACTATAATTCCTTTGAAAGAACAAACGAGAGGCCAAGATATCTACAATTCATTTAAAGCTATTTATTGATAAGACAAGTTTTAATATATAAATTAGTTATACTATTACAACAGATGGAGCTCCAGCAATGGTCGAGAATCGAATTGGTTTATTGTCTTGTGCAATGATCATGAAATTCCCAGTTTACCAACTATCATTGCACTATCCATCAACAGGTATTGTGTTCAAAAATACTGAAATTATAGCCGTATAATGCAAATTGCTTTTAAAATCATCAATTAAATTCGCTCAAATAAGTCTTCAGAGACGACAATATCGGGCGCTTTGGAAGAAACTGAATCAGAGTATGAGATCTCTTGTTACACACAGACATGAGATGGCTAAAGCGTAGCGCTTTTAAAAAGATTTTAAATAGCTATTTAGAAATAAAAAAAAATTCACCACGGTGAAGGAGAGCACATTACTGAATTGGAGAGATAGAAATGGCTCATGAAACTAGCTTTTCTCTGCGATATCACTACTAAAGACTTAACGGCTTAAGCCTAAAATCTACAAGGAAAGAGTACATATGCTTGAAAGCAGACATGATGAGCGCGATTAAAACTTTCAAAGAAACGATAAAAGGTGTAAATACTCAATTAAGAAAACATGGTGAGAAACTTAAAAACATATGGAGGAAAAGAATGCATCCATATATAATTCAAACCGAAGACTTCAAGTTTCGCCGAACACTTAGATGTTTTGTTTAAAGAATTTGAAAAGAAGATTCACTGAGACTTAAATAGGTTGGAAGAAATATTCAATTTTTATGATATTTCCATTTAATGAAATGTCAGCACATTGATGGAGTATCTGATAAAATAGGACATTTGGCGGTATAGTCACTGTCGAGAAGAAATTATATAAAATTATGTGATGCGATATATTTCTTAAATCCACGGCATCTAGTGATACTGATTTTTGGTAATTTCTGAGGAATTGATTTTGTATTTGAAATCATACTTTGGATCGGTATCTTTGCGAATCTGCTTTTTCAGCCATAATCGCCATAAAAACGTAAACATCGGTCGCGTTTAACGGATGAACATTTAATTTCACGTGTTTACGCATTTGCAATGGCGCTCGTACCAGCCACAATATGATAAACTTGTCCGCAGATATACAATGGCAATTTCAACTAAATGAAGTAAGCAAAAACCACGATTGATTTGAGCTCCGCGTTTTGGATCGACGATCGCCGGTGATTATAGCGGAAATTTGGACTTTTTATGCGACTAGACAAGCGAAGAGTACTGCCTGCGAAAAGCTTAGAGATACAGTCACTGGTATCTCAGCCCTTCACAAGTCACTTCTCGATGAAAGCCTTAAAGTTCACCTACTCACAGGAATTCCTTCTCGAAATCTACCGGATGAGCACCCAAGCCATGGCTATGAAAAAAGGAGGAAATGGTAAGTGAGCTTAAAACCCTCCCCCCATGCACTAGGGCTTCAGTTGCAATGAGCATAAAATTCCCACTACCTTGGTAGTTGAAGAAGTAATTCTAACGATCCCATTTCGGATGAAAAAACCGAGTGTAAAGTTAAAAAGAAAAGTTATGTAAAAGCGTAAAATAAAGCAAGGAATCCACGGAAGAGTTTATCTTTCCTAAAAAGACGGCTTGACCGTTTCCCCGTCACTAACCAGGATCCGCGAAACGAGAAATAATTTCTCGGACAGAACCGGTGTAAAACATCCACTCCCGACTAACAATATTGGCAACTTCTGATGTAGTTACTCCCTCGACTAAACTTCCCCACCTGTCATGCTTAAAATCAAAAGAATTTCCGCGATCCATTAAATTAATTTTTCGAAAAAATTTAAAAATTCATAATAGAACTGCCGGTGTGTAATTAAAATTTGCGAAATGATTTTGAAGAATATCGAACTCTTATCACTTCTTGAAAGCGGATAAAAATTTAAAGATTCTATGTAATTAACAAGTAAACCTGACAAACCGATAAAGCTGTAATAAGGTCTCCCGAGTTTCTCTAAAATCAGAAGATATCACAAACGATTTGTGAAAGAAGGTTTTGTAATTAGAAGCTGTGCGCAGCTTATCTCGAAAAGAACAAAAACCCTTCCATATTTTCTAATACTTCTCCCGAAAAACGCCAATAATAGCAAATATTTGGTTAACAAAATTAGGTTACCTACAAGTGAAAGTTGATGGTTACCTCGTGAAGAAACCTTGTAATGCTTCAACTGTAATAACTTTCATACTGCCGCGAACTGCGCATACAGCAGATGTTTAAAATGCGGTAAAGCGCACGCTGAAAACTTCTTCTAAATCAGAAGACAGAGAAAACCCTTTTGTATTAACTGCGAGGGCGGCTACGGTCATTCGGCATTTTATACAAAATGTCTAATTCACAACCAAAGAAGGTGCCTTCGTTGATCAATGAAAAAGAAAATTTCGCCAGTAAATGGATTAAAGAAGAATTTTGCTCGCTAACATTGTTAAGTGGAAAATCCCCAGTCAAACCCTATAATAATGAAAATAAAAAGTGATAACAGAAAAGAAGATTCCCCGTGGATTCCTTAGCCGAAAATGATACCTCTGACTTAATACAAGTTCTGGAACTTTTTATGTCATTTCAAACCCTGAAAGTAAAGAAAAAATCTAAATTACTCGATCTTCTCTCTAAATTTAAAAATGCAAATTCGGACAGAAAAAACCTGCCTACTAACTTAGAAGCTCTCATGGATAAAGTTAATCTCATATTATTTTAACCTTTAAATTCCCTCTAATTTATTTTCTCTTTATAAATTTAGTTGTCTTTAAAATAATAAATTTAAAATTAGAATAATTCTTTAAGTCAGCTGAGTACAGTTTAAAGCTCACTTCAACCTCAATCAAAGCCTCCACAGCACATCTCTGTGGTTCTCCTCCTGGTACGCCCTCCTCTACCAACCAAAGCTGCAACACCATGAACATTGAATAACCAGATAGAGGGTTGAAGACTGCTGACGCAGTCTAGGTACCTCTTCACAAAATCATCCGTCAAATCATCCGTCAAACTAAATGAAGTGAATAGGATGGTCAATTTTTGATACATGAATACTTTGATTATTTTCGTCAGTAAAGTTTTATTTTGTAAATATTAATATTAAGTTTTTTTTTAGAAAAAATTAGATAATTTATACCTATTTTTTTCTTGTTACCGAAAATAAATTTATAAACATGTACGTTACGTTAATTTAGCTCTACCATTGGTAGACCGCCTTGGATTTTTTAAATGTGGAGTAGACCGCGGGTCCCAAAAGTTTGGCCACCCCTGCTCTATAACTACGCCAGCGCTCGCTCTACCTTTAAATAGTCTTAATCACCCTCAAACTCCTACGGGTTAGTAAGGAGATCACTCTATTTTCATTTATTATTCACTTAATTTTGAAGTGAATTAAATGAGTAATTAATTATTGAAAATTAATTTTCAGTAATTAAAAATGAAATGTGAATATATATATATTGCAATAAAAAAATTCTTCCTACAAAGGATTTACTTTACTTATATATTAATATCATATTAATATATAAATTAAACTATGGTTTTTGTTATATATTATGTCTCAAATCCTTTTACTTCTAAAACAATTTCACTTTTTTAAAGCATAGAGTTGCTTTACTTATTTAGCTTATATGCTACAAAGGTTTTCCATTTACGATATAATACGTAATAAAAACATCCTTAAGATTTTTTTGGCTTTACTTCCTGAGAGCCTTAATCAAACTCTTCTTGGAAGTATTTTTATCCTATATGAGTCTCTATAGACTTTGTCTCAAAAATATTTACGCTTTAACCTTTTTTCGTGGATCATTTATTTCTCGTTTGAAGTTCTCGCATTTTTTTGTTTTATTAACAATAAAACAATGACATTTAAGGAAATATATTTTATTTTGTTTAATTTTATGTTTGCATTTAAATTGTAGGGTTGGGAAGAACCATCTCCTGGAACCATTCATCATCATTAAGAAAATTGGTGATTATTTACCATGTGAAACGATAAGAAGCATGTTGTGCAATGCAAAGGGGGCATCACACTCTGCACACATGTAGCCTATTCTCTTTAAATGTCCCTTTTTGCGACATTTCCTACATCGTCTATAGTTAAAAACCATCTTTGCCATACGATTTCCAACACTGTCTAAGCGCACATCATCCGGAAATGCACACTTCTTTGCTGGGAATCTATCAGGACGTTCTTTCTTTTTTCTTGAGAAATATTCCTCTATTAGCTGACGAGCTAATGCTATACGGAATATTAGCTGATCTAAACTTCTGTTTCATTTGTTAATTTACCACAGTATGAAACAATTTACGAATAATAAAGAAAATAAAATATACGATACCACATTTTACATATCTTCTTCCTATTTGGTATCTTTGTTTTCTTTGATTAAATAGATCAACCCCTCCCATGAATCATTATATACAGCGACAACTTTTGGACAAGGTACTTTTTTTAGTGCCATTTTTTTTAGTCCGATTTTCAGATGTCATAATCACTGGATTATGTGCTGTAGCACAAAACTGAAGCGGGAATTAGTCTTTTCATCATTATAATAGCAAAGTCAATATATTTTAATGGGTTTTGCGCTACTCACAGGTATATTTTGTTTGATCATGTACATGGAAAGTATTCTTCCCAATGCCCACGAAAGAGTCAATTCTGATTCCAAAATTGTACAATACTTGCTACATTTCTGTCCTTAACAGCACCAAAGGATTGCTGAGGAAGTGGAAGAAGTAACTTAAGCTGGTTAATCACAATTCATCAAGCGATCACTTTTAAAAACACTTAACACACACGCTTACATTCATATAGAATGAAAACACTTCGAAAATTTACTTCATTAGCTACTTACAAAAAATAATTTATGTTTTATTTCTGAATTAATTGCTTAGTTTAAGAATTACACACTAAAGTTTGAGTTTTATGAAATTAAGTCCTTTTGTATAAAAAAAAGAATTGTGTATAGTTATTATGTATAGAAAAATAGCAAGTGCTGTACGATTTGGGAATCTTAACGGAATGGGTCATCTTTTGAATAACTTGCCAAGAATAGTATACAATATTTTTCATTTTATGGAGAGTCAGGTTGAGGAAATATCGTTTTCTCAAAGTTATTGAGGGTATTTAGTACAACGATCAGGTATGAAACAAGTAAAATAAAAAAAATTAAGTCAATTTCTATATTGATCAACAAAGAAAAATTTTATTTTAGCTACTTTTTATTAAATAGTGTTGTTGTTATTGATGCCACCTGATCGGCAAAGGCCAGATCGAGGCCCACGAAATTCATCATGGTAAAGGGCTAAGTGACGCCTGTCGTTAGCCATAACTTTGAGCACCATACAGATGACACTACGATTTGGCTGTTTCCAACCCAATTTTGAGGGAGGACACCTGGGGGTAGTCAGGGGTCTCCCACCTCTCTACCCCTTCCACCAACCACACGAGAGGACTTGCGGCTCGACGGCTGTTTAGAGCACCCCCATGCCGCAAAGGCACTATACATTTACAAACGTTCATGTCTTCTCCGGGATTCGAACAAGTCCCTACGGCACCGCAGTCAGCATCGCTAGCCACTATACCGGTTGGGCGACTTTATTAAATAGTTACAATTAATATAAATATGTATATACATATGACACAGAATCGCAACATTAAGTGGTAATTAATTTATATTCATTATCATTAAAGTATCGTATTGTCTTCCAAAACAATCGTGTCTATAAAATTTCAGTTCAACTGAATGCTTTAACACGCGAGAAAAAAACCTCTTCAAGTTTTGACACAAGTCGCCAAAAATGATGCCAACGGGGCTGTGTATTTTTAATTCTTTAAATAATTAGTTTTAATCAATTAATTTTTATTAATTATAATTAAATTATTGTATTGTCATCCAAAATAACCATGTATATAAAATTTCAGCTGAATTGAGCGCTTTAAAATGTATTTTATTAACGATTGAAAATTCTACATTCATAAATAAATAAATAAATAGAGATTGTAAGCTAATAGTAAGATTTGAAAAATGAAATGCTACTAGATTACCAATTTGATAAAAATATCCGCTTTTGTTGTATATAATGTTTAAAGTAGAATAATGAATGTATCTCAATAATCAGAACATTACTACGGTAACCTACTCTTAAGAGGAATTAGGATCCATATTATAACTGTACATATATAGGGCATTTTAAAGTTTTTGAAATAGAGTTCCTTTTGTGAAGGGCTCACGTGTCTTTTCTTTAACATAACCTCTGGGTTCTTTGGGGGCCAAAGTTGATGGCAACTCTTTTCCAACCAAAACCCAAGAAGCGAAATGTGAAAAAGAAATGTAAATATGATAGCTTTTAAATAACAGAAGTTTCAGTAAGTGAAATGGCAATTTGGGGAATGTTATGAGTGAAAGTGAATTGACAGCCATATGTGAAGTTACCTGGAAGATAAGCCATTAAGTCAAGATGCATACCATTGCAAGCGCGCCCAGACGTTTCTTCATAAGATTGAATCTAAATTTGGATTAAGGTAGGATTGATTATTTGATATTAGGACTTGTAATATAATTAGAAGTGAGAGTAGGTGGATTAAATAAGTATAGTGGTCTACGTTACGCGATTCGGTTTAACTATTACTGTGTGTTTGTTCATTATAGATTCTCACTTAAATAATATTATCTAAATTGTTATACATTTAAGTTCCATTCTTAATACAGTCATATTAAGAATTAAAAATGTCTATTCCTTTTGCAAACCCTACACCTCTAGCTCACGCTGACAATCAAAGGTACGGCCACCCTAGCGGGGCGGTATCACACTTTGCTATATTTTATCTTATCCATTGCTACAGAGCAGAAATGAACACTAGACTGTGGTTAATTGTGACAATTCCGTTAGATCAGTGTTTCACAAACTGTGGGGCGTGCTCCTCTTGGGGACGTGACTCTACAAGGGGGGCGCGAGCCTATTGAAAAGTCGAGAACAAAAGATTATTTTAAGAAAATTATTAATTTATCGAAAGAAAACAAACAAAATACATTCTGACATGATAAAAAATAAAATACACATTTACACTCATACAATACACTTATAAATACACAGTGATACACAATGTATTTTATAATTAATTTAACAATTTTAAGTTAAAAACAAGTTTAATAATTACCATTGACCCTATGGGTTTGTCATATATATAATTTATAACAAAAATTAACACTTATCTTGATAATTTTTGTACGGTTTATAATTAAACCTTGAACTGCCGATCATTAGTTTCGCGATTCACTTCCCAATGCCAACCGTTTTCCACGTAGGCACGCTATGGGGATGTATTGGGGAGGGGAGGAATAAAGGAGCAAAAATAATCTGGAATAAGTAAATCCTTCGCAAACATTGTCAAGGTCCTTTTATTGCATTCCAAAGTTTTGGAATAATTTTACGGATAGCAGTGCACAGAAAAAAATCGAACTTCGGAAAGACGTATATATACGTCTGCAGAAATAATGGCTTTGGCTTAGCGAGACGTTTATATACACGGGGAGGTGCTTAAGAGGTTGAAGTCGTATCGTAGTTTTAGCTTCAAAGTATAGTATTATTGAATTCAGTACATTGTTAATGTATGGGGTGCGCGATGAAAATTAATGTTGAATATTGGGTCGCGAGTATTGCAACTTTGAAAAGCACTGCGTTAGATCAATTAGTGTTTAAATAGATTTAAGAGGTGGGAATTGACATTTTAACTACAATAACTTCACACGAGAGATACATAGCAAATTACTTGTGAAACATCTCGTTATGTAACAACATTATACAGATGTGACAAAGATACTCCTGAGCTACAACTTCTAATATCTCTACCAAGTCCGTAGTAAAAAAAAATTTGGAACAAAATACATTTTAACATGAAGCAGCAGTGCCACTGAATAATGTAGAATACATGATAATGAGGAAAGGAATAAAGGAACGGCAAAACGCCATTTTTTAGCACGCGGTTATTAGCTTCATTGTATGTAACGGAATTAGTGAACTCGATTTTCACCCACTTTAAAAAGTCAGATTAATTCGAAATTTTGCGCACTTGTCAAGGACCGATAACAATACAATAATTTCATAATTTTGTTCCATGGTCCTGATCAGGATCATTAGGATAAACGATTTCTCATTTCCAGATTTGGCGACTAAAAAAGATTAAGTTACAACTCTAAAGACAAAACGCTCATGGTGAATACAAATAGTGATCTTTTTAGTGAGAAATATCATTGAATTTACACTTATTCCACATTAAATATTTCAAACTTAGCTTTTCCAGATATCCTTCAATTTGTTGATCCCATATTTTTCAAACCAGGCCGTATCGACACACTGATAGGATGTCAATGGGTATTTAGGATTCTAAAAAAATGCCGCATTTAAAATAATTCATCAATGAATAAGTGATAATTTAAATAACTAAAAAAAACATGCTTTTTTTTGTAGATTGAACTAAAAATAACTCTGCACTTCGAAATAGAACTAGCAAGAAATTATGGCAAAATTGATATCGAGTACCCCACGCTTTTATCACAAGGGCATTAATTTTCTCGTTAATCATTTTATTCTTATATTAAGAATTATTTTTTACTTTTTAGTTTGATTGATTATAAAAGCCTGTTTTTTCAGTTTTTAAAACTATAGTTTATTATATGATAACTATTGTGCTCGTAGTTTTTATCTCATTTTTAGGAAATCAATATTTTTTTAATATTTAAAAAAAAAAAAAATTGAAAAATTTTTAAACTTTTAACTTTTAAACTAAGTTAAAACCAGCTGTTTTAAACTTTTCAAATCTGTTGTAAGAGAAGTATTTTCAAAGAAAAATTTAACGTATACGGCAAAAATTTATTTTAATTGTTTCTGGAGTTTTTGGTTCAAATGATCAATAAAAAAAGAATTTCCATAAAATATTCAAGCATCGCCATAGAAATTTGCCTTCTTGACTTTGAATTAAAAAAGACAACGTTCAACATTTTTTTCTAAATTTTTAAACAAAGCTCCAGCGAAATACTTCTAAGAATAGAAACAAATCTTCATTCTTGATTTAGTTCTTTCTTAATTGTTTCTTCAAAAATATGAGGGACTCTGCTCATTTTTAAAATTTTGGTTCACGGCGAGGGTATTGAAATTGTCATCTATAGTAGCAAACTTTTTTCAGTTATGGAAACTATTGAAAGCTTAACCATTGTCATCATCTATTTCGAATCTGAAGATTTTTTACTTATTATTACGAATTGCTGCTCGAGTAGAAAATTAAAATGTATATAATAATTTCTTGAGAGAAAAACTGAAACCGGCATTGTAAAGCGAAAAAATAAAAAGCATGAAGAATTTGAAATTAATTTATTTTGGAGTTATAGCTTTTATCGTTAGTTCCCTTTTTGTAATATAAAACCACTCGCAAAATTTTTTAAAAAAACTTTTACTTTGGCATGATTGTTCCCTACCGAGGAGTAGTATTATCTTTCTGCTTTTTTCTGTCAAAGTTCATTATTTTAACTCTTAAGAATTCTTTTTAGAACTGATTTTCCTTCAGATTTTCTCTCATTATTGTAACAAGAATGTTCCTAATCAAAAACCGAAATCAGTTTCATTATTCTTTTAAAATAGTTTCATTTGTTTTATTATCTGTTCCTTTTAGTTCAAAAAACTATGGTTAGAGGAAAAAGCAAAATTTTACTTGTAACTATTTTAATGTTTGGAGAGAGAAACGTCTTAGACAGCATTCTTGTTATGTAACTTAATTGAAAACATGAATATATTTCCCCTTATTTTTCATTTCTTATAGGCTTATATTTATTGTTAGAATTTTTAACAGTTCAGAACTGGTGTTATTTTAATACAAGCAACTTGATTACAGTGCATGCTTTAAATTTCAGCTTACTTTATATAAAGCTACAGCGTAAGAGATATGACAGCTTACTGGTAATGGGTTTTTAATTTTGAGTCCATATGAAAATTATTTATGACTATACCAGGTGTTTTTAAATGAATATTTGAAATTTAACGCTTTATAGTATATATTACATATAACTTACAATTCATACCTCGAATGAAAGAGTAACTGAAACAGTTTTACCGACAAACTTACAAATGTTCAATGTGATCCCCATTCGTCACACGGCACACATCAAGTCGATAGGCGAGTTCATCCCAAATTTTCAGTGTGACTGAGGTAATTCTTTCAACAGCTGCTTCAATCTCTTGTGTCTTAAGAGGGCTGCGGTAGCCCAGTGGTCAAGGTATCGGATCATGACACAAAAGGGCAGGTTCGGAGTACCCTAAAGACCCCCGTGTGGCCCAGATGCACTTTAAATCTTCTTAAATGCTCGTTAAATTGCTTCAGCATTAATCCCATCCACATACCAGTTTTAATTGGAAAGTTGTTTCTTCTTCCCTTATAGAATTTGAAGAATTTCCTCCATAGTCTTTTCCCTCGGTTTTTTAAAATCCCCGGTTTTCCATTCAACCTCTAAGGGTATGGTAGCCCTTTCCTCGGCGACTCCGCCCTATGGGTGACACTTAGGCATATTTCCCCTACTCTTGCAATATAATCCACCAGTTTCGCCGGTTTTTTGGGGAATGTTCTTGAGTTCATTCCCGGGCACAATTTTTTGGTCTTCCCCTTTTCCCTATGAATGCGCTCTAATTTTGTCCCCGCACTTTTGCGTTGTCTTCCCCCGAAAAAGCAAAGCCTGTTTTGGCGACGATAACTTTATATACGATACAGCTCAAATTTTTGTCTCCCACCGCCTCATCTTTGGGGCTAAAGTTTTTGATTCATTTAAGATTAAAAAGTCTAATCTCTTTAAACTAAGGGCATTTCATCTTAAACTCCCATAAAAAAAGTTCGTTACCGTCTAAATCGGGGGTTGTTAGATCCATTTGGGGGAAAATATAAAAATTCACAAAATCAATTAACACACCCATAGATGAACTGGGCCCTTTACCACTTGTTGTTCTTTTTGAAATTATTCCCCCTCATATCTCTGGACAGCACATTTATTTATATACAAATACGAAAAAAGATCCGGATATTGAACACCAAAAAAAAGTCGACCCAAAAGCACCCAGCAACAGGTCAGCCAATGAACCCCGTAGAAGGAATGCGTGGGAGTGAAGCGGGAAAACCACGCGTGGGCGGGTCACACAGTTATCCTTCAGCCAGAAAAAATAGTTCACTCGCTTCACCCCCAACATATCTTATTATTTGAATAAGAGTAAGAAATAACTAATACCATTACCTTTTTTCTTCAAAACCCTTTTCAAAACTTTCCGCCTTTAAATATATTAAATTTGCAACTGCATGTGATTTTATATTTAATCGAATTTGTTTTTAACTTAAGACAAAATCAAGTTGTAGATTCGAAGCGTTTCAAAATTTATGAGATTTGCTTGCGAAAAGCGAAAATAAATGCAAATTTAAATCTCTTTTAGAAAATCAAACTCTTCTAGAGACATCATCTGTTGTTCTACTCATCTATTTGTCAACTTTCCAGTTTTGAATTTAATTCAATCCAGGAATCGTACATCAACTATGACAAAGAGTATTTTCGTGGAACATTTTTTACAATTTTTCCAGGAAGCTTACAGAGAAATTTGAATTTCAAGACAGTTTGAAGGTTTAAAATAAAGAGTTGATTTCGTTTCTTGAAGCTTTTGCGAAAATCCTAAGGATTTGGCTAAATATTTGTGTGAGTGTCAGCTTACATATCTGTACAAAGAACAATCAGAGAATATTCGGCGAGAGTTTCTTTTTGAATTGTTTACGATTTGGGAGGATTACGGGAATTTTGTATTTTGTAGGTTCTATGTAAAGATTGCTATTTAAGAAAACGGAAATAATATTTTGTAGAAAAACAATTTGCTGCAATGGAATGGGGTTTGATCGAAAATAAAATTTGAAAAAGTATTTCGGATAACTAATTTGACTGTTTTTGTTTTAACTCTTTTACTAGTATAATAACACTGTTTTACCCTAGTCATATTAAAATTTATACGGTTTCGATTTAAAAAAAAAAAACCGAGTATCAATACACTATTTACGTCCTTTTTTTTTACAAACAATACATATCTTATACTTTTCGGTACTTACGTATTATATCGCCTACCAACTGCTCCATTCATTGATTGATTGAATATTAACGTCGCACTGTTCAGCTACATAAGGGCTTTTGGCGACGGACCACGTAATTTTGAACCATGGTCAAGTGACGTGGACGACACCTGAGCTGCCCCCCCCTCTCCTAACTACCACATCACACCAACAGGAGGACGTTTCAGCTCTCGACAGATTTAACGTGCATCGCTGCCCTACACGGCGGGTCTTTATTGGTACTGGGCAGAAACAACTGCTCCAAATCCAAAGACTGCCAAATTCTGTCATCGTATGTGTGAACAAGATTATTTTGTTTGTACATGTAAGGCAACGATACTCAACCTGAGGCTCGCCGTCCTATTTTGAGTGACTCGGTCATGGCGCATTGCACTTAGAAATTCAATTACTGGAGCACAATGTACTAAAAATTTTGCAGGAAATTATATCAATCAAGCAATCATATATATATCAATTTTGCTATTAACTTTTTTTAATAGTAGAATGTAAGCAAGAGGCTTGGTCGTAGATGAAAGGAAATAAGATGTATCCCATAACCCAGTAAAAAATTCACAAAAATAAATACTTTTTGTGTGTGCGTGTTTGATAGAAAAGTCAACATAGTATTAAAATAAAAGCCATAAAAATGAGAGTTTTAATATATCGATCAATTTTGTTTGTCAATGTTGCTTTGGTCTTATAGTGTGGGTTTTTTCCACTATCCGCACGTTGTGGACTATATGAAACAACTGTCATGTGTATGCGGCCCACTTGAAAGGCAGTCGAACCTCTATATAACGAAGTCTCTAAATCTCGTAAAAAGTTCGTTATATTGAAATTTCGTTATATAGAGGTTCATCTTTTAATATACTTTATAAACCACATAAAACAAATTTTAAATTAAACTTTTATACTTAAAAAAGTAATTATTCACACCTTTTTTAAAATTAATATATATTTATTTTTTATATCTTACCAATAAAAAAAAAATAAAAAAAAGAACCCCAACAAGAAAAAAGAATACCAAATTTCAATACTTAGAAAATAACTTCACCTTAATGAATTTTAAGGACATTTTCTAATTTAAAGCAGAGAAGTGTAATATTAAACATCCATTATTTTATAACTAGAATACAGGAAAACGCGACAACTCCACTGAGTGTGAAAGGGTATAACGAAGATGTTTCTAGTGAACTGGACAATGGAGGTTAAAGGTTGCACTTCTTGGACGTAACGTCGAGAACTATATTGCTCTCGGAGAGTTAGGATCTAATAAAACCAGTCCAAGATTTATGACCACCATAAAATGTGTTAAAGGGGGAATAACATGAAATGTTCTGAAATACTTTAAAAATATGGAGAAAAAAAAATTAAATCAGAAAAGAAAAAGTTCGTTATATACACTGGTGTGCAAAACTTAAGCAACAGGTGGGTTTATTGCCATAAAGAAAAATCATCTGAGAGACATGAAATTCTTTGGGGGGGTATTATGTACGTAAAAGGGTGATGAAAGCATCGGCGCTGAAAAGGAATACAACGCATACGGTATGGAATCAAAAAAAACAAGCTTTTTTTTGAACGCATAGTATCGTGACTCATGATTGTCTATCCAACAGGAAGAACAACAAGAGATGTTCCTTAAAATGATATACCCCCCCCTTTCTACAATGGTTGCTTTACCGTCTCCGCATACCAGAACCAGCTGGTGCAACATTTTTGAGGTAGATGCCATCTCAATCAACATCTGTTTGAGTTGTTTTGTACTCCGATGATGTGAGCGTGTGGCAATACGTCTCCCCCAAAGCTCCCACACATGTTCGATGGGATTTAAATCTGGGAAGCACGCTGGCCAATCCCTTCGTGTGATATCTTCACTTTCCAGCAGCTCCTCAACAGCAAGGTGCGTGTGGGAGTGCAGGGCATCCATAACGATGAAGTCTGGGGGGCCCAAGGCACCCGGGAAAAGATAGATGGGGGAAAAAGTACCCCTCAAAAAAAGGATCCCCGGTTACAGACCCTCTGCGAAAATGGGAAACTCAGTTCCGCCTTCAGCATAAGCCAACCCGACAAGAACTCCCGGACCACCGTAACGATTCTTTCCTTTATGTTACTGGGATAAAACCGTCCCGATCTCTTTCCCAAAACAAAACGCGTTGAGAATCGCTTCTGGCACTGAACCGAATTCATCCGTAAAAGAAACGACTCATTGATCAGTTGTCCCGTTTTTTTTCTCTCTGTCCCACTGTAAACGGTGGCTTCGGGGCCATCTTTCAACGGGGAGGCAGGGTTTAGACGGCGGGTGAACAGGCCCCTTTTTGAAGGGGTCTGGCCACAGTAAACCGCTACACCGACCTGTTGCTGTACAGAGTTTCTGAGCAATGGAGCTTGCTGACGCTTTCGAATTTTTTCGCCTGGGAGATATATCGTTCATCCCCGCAGTTGTGTCCCGGGCGGCCCAAAACCTTTCTAACGCTGTCCCTGTGGTTTGGGAAGTTTTCCATGCGCGCGAAACGACACTTTTGTTGATTCCGAACTCTGCAGCTACAGGTGACAGTACCCCCCTCCTCCAGTTTTCCGGGATCATTCTTCCACGGGGAAGTCACCCAGATGATTTTTTTAGCCATATTTACGAACTGACTCACGGTACTTGCAGAAATATGGTGAATTGCGTTCCGTCCTTCATTTCATTCTACGTTACAGGCGGCGCATCAGGTTTTGCGTACGCTCCCAAATCGCTTCTGACGTTTTGTTCCTGATATTTGCATACGCTGATGTTTTACTGACTTACGTGTTCCCTCTACTGATCTCCAGACCTCCTTTTCTGCAATTTCATGGCTATCTGCTAAATTTTTACATTGTTGCTTAAGTTTTGCAAACCAGTGTATATAGAAATGCACTTCGCTACAGAGAAGTTATTTTACGAAAAAAATCATGAAAGATTCAAGGTTCCAGGAAAAAGTTCTTTATATAGAAAAATTCGCAATATAGAGATTCGTTATATAGAGGTTCGACTGTACCTATCTTGTGTTTGCGGCCCGGTGGGAAAAAAGGGTACAGCTGATGTAAGGGAACAGTTTCCCACTTTATGCTACACGATGCAGCATCTTTCAACATCTTCTCATTTGACGAATTAATCGACGGTATAACATGTCAGTGTCCAATTATCGTAAACTTTCAAAAATAATGTAAACTAATGTATTGTTTGAAAATAAATATCTACATAAATTATGAAAGTTTAGTTATACATGGAACAAAAAAAATCTGTAAGCTTTATAAGCTTTACAATGAAAAAAATATATGATATCCTAGTATCTTTTATTTATTTATAAGTAATATTTAACGTCTATAGTACTTTATCTCATAAAAAATCAAGTATTGTTTGATACAATTGATATTTCAATTTACTGTTAATAAAACTTAGACCAGAATTTTGCCATATGACCTTAATAGACATTTAAAAAATACACTTTTATATCACTTTTTAAATTTAGACTGTTATTATCTCTTCTAGAGTGATACAAGTGTGAGTCGGAAAGTAAGTTTCCCCTGCCGACTGTGGTCAGAGTTGTGAATGAAAGTCAAAATATAGAATGGGACATTAACCCTTTAGTGGCTAATACGTCTAGCCACATATTAAAAATTTTTCTCAAAGCGGGTGTTGGATATTTAGGCTATCTATATGCATTAATTGAAGCTAAAATGCATAAAAATTAATACGGATGGCAGCACGATACCTTTTTCTGCATTTCATGTCTTCTGAAGGGTAGTTAAAAACAGTTTTTCTTAGTGTAAATCTACAAATTGTATTTTGTGGTTACTATAAATAAAATTTCTGAAATTTGGAAAAAAATTTCGACATGTCTTAAGTATACTTTTCTCTCATCTGAATGAATTAAGCAATTCTACAATTAAAAAAGGTTTTATTTAAGTTTTTGCAAACATTTAATATGTGGATAGAGGTTCTATCCACTGCCCACCTAGAACAGAAAAATGACCTAGAAATTTTTGCTTTTCCTGTACTCGGGAGAGAGCATTTAGAATCACGTGAGAATGTTGGGGATGGGAAATATAAACAAACTTTGTTAACAATATGTGGTACAAGATTCTCGAAATCGAAAATC
>BMAV01002131.1:51763-62366 GCA_019973955.1 Trichonephila inaurata madagascariensis | reverse complement strand
CCCCAACAGAGAGTTTTTTACTCGAAACCAAGCCTTTTAATGTAATCCTAAGCAATAGTCTGATGAATTCCAAGTTTGAAGCCTACTTCTGTAGAAGTTAAAGTGCTTTTCGTTCCTTGTCATACTGGGTAGCACTTCGTAATAACATCTGATGTCCTTCCTGATCTAAGTTCAACTTTCAAAGAAAAATCCCCCAAGTAAAATTTAACAAATCATCTTTGACATGTTCAAGCTGTTACTACATCACACAAGTTTCTTTTTGCCACCATCGCGTTATTCCTTTCTTGGAGCTCAAATAACATATAGGGTCTTAAGTGCCTTTTTTCTTAACTCATGTTGACAGTTTTACAAGCTTAAAAAAACTAACTGCAATGCGAAAAATGCAGTGTCTTTCCATTTCAAACATTTCCACGCGTTTCTTCATTGCTCTCATATACGCGATTCATATGTTTTGTTTGCAGCATTGTCATCATCCGAGAGATCACTAAGTTCTAATCTGTCTGATTTATTCATCAATTGAAAAATTATTTCTGTGAGAATTCTTATCCTTTTAGACACATGAAAAAGATTTTGGTTAAAAGTTAACACAATATTCCATGAAAAATAGTAAAATGTATCAGAAAATTTTATGTATACTATTTAAATATATATATATATTTAAACCACACCATACTAACTCCCAACAGAACAGCCAGATTTTTTGTGGGGGGTAGAGATATGGATGCAAATATCTGTGGAGAGGATAAAAATGGCATACTCCTCAACAAATGTATGCAAAAGAAAATTAATTGTAAAAAAGAGAGAAAGAAAAAAATGGACTCATCCATTGCGACTCCAAAAAAAATTTGGTATTAATTTCATAACTATATATATTTCATTTTTATGTAGGCTTTGATCAAAATTATTGAAACAAAAAAGAAAATTTGAATGGTAAGTATTTATTTTTACAGTTGCAGTGACTCGAGTAACGCACAACCCGCACAATCATGCGGGTAACGAAATCCCGAGTCCTACAAGCCACATTAATAGAGTAAAATTAATATTTATTCTGTTTTACAATTATTTAAACATTAATACATAAATTTGTATTCAAGCAATTAGAAATATATTGATAATTACCTTCTTACAACCGATAAAAGGAATACGTGTTTTCGTTGTATTTGAAAACAATCCTAGATTTGCCAGCTGAATGTAAAACATGGACCACAACCATCGTCTGTTGATGAAAAGTAACACTTAACACCTTCTGCAAACACGCTGAATCGTTGGATTCTAAGTTTTTTTGCATACGACTATTACAGAAGCAAAAATGTATAAGAATATCTAACCCGCACAATCGTGCGGGTTGGGTCTTAAAGGGATAAAGAGAGGAAAATGGAAAATCGCTTTCTATTTTGCTACTCAATATTGCGATTGTATCATATGTATATACACTTGCCTCCAAAAATCTGCGTACAGGCGATCATCTTTCATAGTCATGCAAAGATCGCTAATTAAATGAAGTCTTTCTGAATCATACTATTTTTTATTGATTCCTCTAACGTCGTAAATTCAAATAGTATAAACAACAATTGCCTGATTATTATATAAAATAATATAAATATTTATAACTTGAGAACGACACAAATCGTATGCATCAAAAGTCTGCGCACACTAGAAAAAACCTTTAAAATAATAGAATGCAACTAAAAGTTAATACTTTTTAAGCTATTTCGTTCTTTCTATAACTCTCTCACCGTATTTGGCAGGGATTTAACTAGCTTAGTTGTTTCATCTGTGGATATTTTGTTCCTTCTTCTACTATGACAGATTTGAGCAATTCCTTGAATATTATTACGTTCTCTCTGATTAATCACTCGAGTAAATCCCACAAATGCTGTATTGTGCTAGGTCTGGGGACTAGTTTGGCTTACTTAATTGGTTTGGGACATGTGAGAACAGCCATGGCTTCACAATGAGAGCCATTTACTTAGGACCTTCGTGTCGCTGAAAGTAAAAATCATCACTCGCCGGAAATTCCTCGGCATATTCCCTGGTATTTTACTTCAATAAGTTCAAATAACCAATGAATAATCAATAACCAATTTTTGTTCATTGTTGATTCAATCAATTCCAGATTACCAGCCGAAAGGCTTCCAATGCACCCTCAAGCATTATGCCTCCTCCTCCATGTTTGATAGTCGAAAAAGGATTTTCTTTCTGAAGATCTGTCCAGGAATTTTTGCAGTTCCATTTTTGTGCTTTTTGATGCTAAATTACAAAAATTACTTTCAATTGAATATATTACATTTTTCTAAAAATATGTGTACTATTTAGTTTTTTTTTTTTTTTTTTACAAGAGTTTATAAAAAAAAAAAATTTGTTGAGTACAAATCGGGCATGATAGTTATCCTTTTTCATTTTTCTTCAAATTGTAATTAAAGTCACACTTTTTTACAATATCTCAGCAACACTTTTTTGCTATTTGCGAAGCCTATAGGCTTGGCTTTATTTTTATAGAGCGTATTACAAAGCAAAATTCTCGAAGTAACACTGCAGACGGGCAGCCAGATCTTGGCTTGGAAGTTAAAATTTTAGTTGATTTGTAGTTTATAAACACTTTTTGAATCAATAGATGTCTGCTATTAACATTTCAGCAATTCCTTTAAAAAGTTCCCCCTTTTCTGAAGGTCTATGATGATTTTTCTTTCAATGATATATCGACTCTATTCGGTTGCCTGCCATGGAGCCACAAAAGCTTTCAAATCTCAAATACTAAATAAATCGTAAAAGAAGCTTATAATTACATACAAACACGATTTAGGTCAATTATTTTGCAATAAAAAGTCTTTAAAAGCTCTATTTTATAAGTGTACGCAGACTTTTGGCGCGGATGGTTGGTGATTATTTGGTGGTCATTTTTGTTTTTTCTTGATAAGGTGAATTTTGTTGCTGTTGTATGAATAAAGAAATTTTAGAAAATTGCTGACTAGTATTTTGATTTTCTAAATCGAGATTTTAATAGTAATTATAGCATAAACAAGAAGGACGATTGCCGGCACGCAGACTTTCGGAGGCAAGTGTACATGATTATATTAATTTTAATTATTTAATAAGAAGTAACAACCAAAATAAAAAAAAAATTCTTTGTTGACCTAACTAGGAATTGACTTAAAATTTTTTTTATATTAATTGTTTATACACAAAATGTATTTCTTTTCTTTTTATTGGATTGATTTTGTGTTACCAAATCTTGTATTGCTGAACCACGGTCAAGTACCGAAGACAACACCTTAGCTCTCACATCATTTTCCAAATTTCTACACCACGCAAATGTGAGATCCTCTTCAGATTTTCCCTGCATTCACCCTTCTACATCTAGGAGGGGCATTAAGTCGATCGCGATCGACTGGTGGACCATCAAGACATTTTGAGTTGACCGCCTCTACTAAGACCTAAGACGCTCATATTAAAAGAAAACATATTAGTGGAACACCTACCCCAGCTAAAATAGAGAATCGACTTTTCACAAGCTATGCAACGGGGTTTTCTTTAGAAAATGATTCTATAAATGTGGAGAGGACACCTGTACCTTCAATAGAAGCACATGTTGCTGCTTAGAAAGTTCACTGCCTCTATAGAGGAAAAAAGTGTTTTCTGCGATGCCAGCTGAAAAATGAGTTTTCCCACATACGTCGATTGAAAGGGAGAATAAATGTTGATGATCAACTCTTCCCACGATAGGACAGGATTGGCTATTGAGTTATCATCGCAAACCCGGCTCTTTCACGGGTTTGTGTTCTTGTGCTGATGTTATGTTCCACGATAGAGTGGGACTCGTCAGCGAACGAATCAAGTACATACGTTGGTTTCGGATTCATCAGTTAACATAAGTTACCTGCTCGCACCATTGAATTCTTCTGAGTTCCATGGTCTGGTAATTACTCATAGTTGTTCAAGATTCAACTTGGCAATTTTGTGTTTTTGTCGTAAAAGTAGCAATCTGTCGGTGCTTAAAAGAGGTGTACAGTGTCCAGAAGAAGTGTTAAGAAAAAAAACAAAAAAACATACGATTTTAATACAGAATAGCCACACCACTGAGTGGACCGCAACACCTTAAAAATAATAGAAGTAGCCCGTACCCTGGAGAAATCCTCCCATCCCTGTTTTACATAGTAGTATTTTAAAATTCAACCCAAGGTTCCCTTAAAGAACACTGTTCGAGAATCCACAACTGCAAATACTCAGCTACCGCAACCACTAGAAGCAAGGTCAGCTCTCTCTAGCAGTTATGCTGACCCGAACAAAAACGGAAAATGTCGCTCCTCTCTCTAAGGCAAAAAATTATAATTAAAAAAGAATTTTTTCACATAGACGCATACCTATAAAACTTGAAAAATTCTTGCGAACAGAAAGACAGCATAACAATTATATATATATATATATATGGGGGGGGTGATTTTAATTCTAAAAGAAATACACACATAATAATTCATAATTACCTTTTATTATTTCAAACGAATAAAATGTAAGAGAAGGAATAGCCCATTTCAGCAGGCCAATTTCTTCGAACAAGAGTCTACTGAAGGTGTAGGAATGATAAATGTTTATTTTAATTTATTGTAACTACACTCAAGACTAAAATAAAACATCTCCTGTGGCTCTCTATCTACCAAAAATTTTTTATTACCCCTGTCCTCCTTTGGATAGCTGATAACGGAAATCGCATGGGTGAAAGAAATGTCCGTTGTGACTCCTCTTTTGGATAAGGAGATAGTTACTAGTCACAGATGAGTAAACATATCAAATGTCATGATATAACAATGTACTCCCGCCAAGAACCCTTCAAGGTGTTAAACATTTAGAGTACAAAATAACGAAATAAGATACGTTGAATGAAATACCAAATTCCCACCCAGTAATATTTCAGAAAATAAATCAAATTCTTTGACACAGAATTTTTTTAAAAGTTCGATCCAAATGCCACTTTTAAAATCTGCTGGCCTGGTTCATCCGGCCCTAGAGCCGGAGCGGCTATAAGATATAAAGATTAAGATCAACATTTTTCAATGAAGAAATATTAGCCTCTTAAAAAAAGACCTTGAACAGGAGTCCTTGAATAAAGCATCTTTTTTCGTCTCTTCTACGGAAATTAAATTTTCTCTGATCATATAAATTCTATTTATTCAATATCTCTCTCTTACATTCGAATCGAGGAGCTATTGCTTTAGTACCATGCAAAAAAAATGTCGCATATTTTCATTTTCATTTCCTACTCACTCACTGTTTAGAAATTTATAGCAATGCATAGTTTCAAAATTCATATGTTGCGAAATATCATAAATGTATCAAAGATTGGGAAACATAATCGAAATTTTAAATAAATTTATATTTAAATCATGATAGAAATCACAAGATGTGAGATAAGAATTAGTAAGATTTTTCATAGAATAATTTACATATGTCACCGTATCTACACTATTAAAATTCGTAGGTAAACAAACGTATGTACGTCTATCTTCTCATGAACCGCACGACGCAGAAACTCGCCAAAGGTACCAAAAGTTCGGGAATGCTCCCAGAAATCCGTTTGTACCATTTATATTCCGATATCCCAATTAGTTAAAAAGATATTAATTAAAAACCTTAAAACGCATAATTAGTGCCATTTTCCCCCGCCAGGGGCCAAGTTCAAAATCTCCGAACTTATTTTTTTCCCGACGTTTTAAAAACGCGATCTAATTTTTTTTTTATATGACTCAGACGAAAAATAATTTCTGAATCGGAAAGATCATTTACTTCGCCACGATACGGTATAAATTATTTTACAAAATAATTATATTTTCTATTTTTTACGATTTTTTAAAAATGAGTCAAAATCGAAACGTTTTTATGAGTATGATTTTTAAATCGTTCCGCTTGCATTTTCTTCGCGTTAATGAAAACATATTCTATACTAAAAAATTTAATGGTTTTCTCTTTTAGAATCAGTCATTTTAAAAATTAAACGTCAAACACATTTTTTCTACGATTTTTCAAAGAATACTCAAAATTTTATTTAAATACTTAATAACTTCTGTATTTATAAAAACAATCTCATAAACTTTTTTCCCGCGTATAGAACGATATTATCTGTAATCTGTACAAAGATTGAAAAAATTGCTTAAAAATTACGGGTTTTTTTTTTAAAAAAAATGAGTTTTTCGTTTTTTTTTTCTTTTTCTTTTTGCGCGAAATATTTAAGCATTAGGTTTGTTACATTTTTTGTTTAAAAATTACCATTGTTTGCAATTGATATATGAAGTTTGGAGGCAGTAACTTATAAGAATGAAGCCCCAAAAAAATTTCAATCTTTAACAAAAAAAGCAATTTTACTATAGTTTAGGGTTTGGCGGCAAAAAGCTGTTTGGCGCCAGAAAACTCTTTTCCACTCAGCCCGTTACGTTTGATGAAAGGTTATGCTAGAAAAGAAGGTTTGCCTATAAATATTGAAAATCACCAGTTTTGGCGAAATTGAATATCAAAAACTTTTTTTTTTTTCAATTTTTGCAAAAAATACTCAAAATCTTATTTAAATACTTTATAACTTCTTTATTTATAAAAATAATCTCACGAAACTTTTTTCCTTGTGTAGAAAGATATTATCCGTAATCTATAGAAAGATTAAAAAAATTACTTATGAATTAGGTTTAAAAAAAAATTGTGTTTTCCATTTTTTTCTCTTTTTTCCTAGAAATATTTAAGAATTATTTTTGTTTTAAAATTACTATGGTTTTCAATTGATGTATGAAGTTTGAAGGCATTAATTTACAAATGGAGCCCGAAAAAAAATGTAAACTTTAACAAATAAAGCATTTTTACAGTAGGAATAACTCTTTTTTTTATTTTGAAAGTCTTTTCACTTCTTTTTCCTGACGATTTCCCGGAGCGATTGTTTAAAACGCTTCATTACTAATTGTTGGACCCGGGTTCAAAACATCAACGCTAAATTTTTATGATTTTTAAAAAATACTCTAAATTTTATTCGCGCATTTAATAACTTCGCAAGCAATCTTGTTATTGAAAAGATAATTTATTTCGTCACAATACAGTTTTTTTTATACAAACCACGATATCTTACATATTTTATGATTTTTTCTAAAATAAATCAATATCGATGCGTTAATATGAAAATAATTCTTAAAAAACTCATACTTTGATCTTTTAGAGTTAGTGATTTAAAAAATAAATTGAAAAAAACTTTTTTTTACAAATTTTTAAAAAATACTCAAACTTTAAATATTTAATAACTACATATCAAAAAAATTCAAAGTTCTTATAACTTCTTCATTTGTAAAAGTAATTGTATAAAACCTTTTTCCTGTTTATCGAACATTTCAAAAATGCTCACAAATTTAATACAACATTTAATACAGTTGTGAAATTTTGTAATTATAAAAATTTCTACTGTTTTCAACACACAACTATATTTAAAAAGGTACATTTTCCTTTCCGCGGCCTAAAAAGTTGCAAAGTCAGTGAATGAATATTAAAGTCCCACCGTTCCCTTACTCGACAGCTCTGATAGCATGAGGGGAAATGGAATTTCCATGACAATCTGTTACACACTTAAAAATTTTCGCGCAACGCCGGGAGAAAATAAACCTGTCTGACAATGGAAAGAAGAGAAAAAATTTCGAAACAGGGAATTTTAAGTTATACACTCGGTAAAAGCCCGAACAACGCAGGGCTAAGCGGAGAAGAGAGAGGGGGTGGAAGTCATTTTGAAAAAGAGTATTAGAAGTGCTGATTTTGTGAAGGAAAGGGAAAATTTATAAAAATAGAGAACGCCCGTGCGACGCCGGGCCATGCGGCTAGTCTAGTTATTACATCAAAATGCTGAGATAAGCACTTTATCGTTGAAAATTTGTTCTCTAAAATGCAAAACCTCTTTTTTTCTGATAGTCCAAATGCTGGATTTAATGGGAATGCTAAGTTAAAATATTTTTAAGAAATTTATAAAATGTAAGAAATTTATAAGTATTTTTATTTAAAATTTTAAGATTAAAGGAATGATATAAATTGTATCGATTATTTTTATTAAAAATATTGCTCGTTAATAAACTGTCATATATAAGTGATTCCATAAAGGTTACAAGTGAGCTGTCTCTATAATCAGTATTTACATCATTAATTGTACATATTAAATCTGAACTTGATTCGAAAAAAAATACTTTACTCTTCACTATATAAATTAAGTATCTGCATAGTTGAATATTTGTAAACAAATAGATTTCCTTGACTACTTTGAATGCTCAACAAGGAAATTAAATATTCTGAAATATATCCCTTTAAAAATTCTTAAGCACACTTCAAAGAAACTGATTCGAGAACTTCTAAGCTACATTCCTTCTGATTTACCGCTCACTCTAACACAACCAATTGTACTATCATGCAAAGAGATATTATATTAATAAACTTATGGATATTACTTATGGGCAGTAAGAGTACCATAACTCTTTTTCATAAAGCTCATTAGGGTAAAGATAGAATGATCAAGCTGTTTGATTGTGAATATAAATTAATTCAATGTGCTTCAAAGTTTGATTATGAACTAAAGCTAATTCAATGTGTCTCAATATTTGTATTGTTATTTATGTATATAAAGGTACTTAATAGTCACGGACTTCTAATTTCATTTATCTTAGCTGTTTATTTGAATAGAGCGACATCCAGTTCAATAATTTTTTCTGCCTGCATCGGTTTTCCATTCGAGTATCTGGCAACAGCTTTTTTTTTTCTGTTTATTCTCTTGGTATGCATTCGAATTTCAGAATGAAGATAGACAGGTTAAAATACAATTCTTGTGTTTCGGGAACTTGACACCTTGTAAGCTGCTCTGTTTGATATTATTCCTTTCATGATTGAACTGTTATAACTGTGAATATGTTTCAGTGTGTTGTATTTACTGCGTAGTATTTTTTACAATATTCGAAAAAATAACTTAAAATGTTAACACATTCGTGTTCGATGTCTTTAGTTTACAGGTTTTCTTCTTAAATTCATTAGATTAAAATTATATCTCGATGTCCTGTGCATACAGTCTTTTAATTCGATTAAAGCATTCCCATATAAGTTTTTGAAAACTGTTAACAAATTAAGAAGTGTGTGCGTGCGTGCGTGTATGCTTGTGTGTGAACACAAGATCTTCTTGATTTCCCTTCTAACATATTGCAAATATTTTCGAAAGAAGCCGAAAAAAAGAGTACCAGTGAATAAATACTACATAAGTCTTAAATATAACGTCATGAAATGTAAGTAAACATTTTAAAATTGAAAATGTACAATGGTTTCCTTTTTAACGTCTTATTTAAAAAAAAAATTGGTTGTGATTTTTTAAGAGAGGAATCTCACTAATTAAAGGAAGTGAATGTTTAAATAGAAGCTATTAATGTCTGAGTAATTTAAAATTTGTTTTTCTTACATAGTTGGCACCTTTACCACAAACAATTACAATTTCGAAGTCAAATCTCAGAAAACATTAATTAACTTACAAGGTAAAAAAGAATTTTAGGTTTCGCATTTATATTTTTGAATTACATTCCAAACAAACAAAACAATTAACAATACAATTTATTACACTTTAATTGCTTAACAGTGGGACGGATCTGTTCCCATACCTTCCTCTAATCCTCTTGGGAAATCTTTGGGCTATCATTCACGTTTATTCACAACCATACCCTTCTGAAGAAGAAACCTTGATATTCAAATTAAATCTACTATATATAGTCAGGGTTTTCTAGCTAGGACGAAGAGAAGGAGAGAAAGAAAGTCAGCAGTCAGGTCAGAATACTACAGAACAGGTATATCTACAAATTATTGAATATTTCAAATATTAAATAGACGAAAATTTAAAGTGACGATTGGTCACTAAACTTAATGTAACGATAAGCTAATTGGGATAGTTGAATTGGTCTTAAATTAAAGTGGTCAATATTCAGAATTTTAATATAATTCGTGTATATCGTTATTGTTCCACTTGTATTGCTCATTTTGAGATATTCTCCTCTAGAATTTAAGTGAATCTGTATTGTTAATTTATTTGATCAATAAATAACTTGATTTTGGAACATGTTTGGTATTCCTTCCCTTCTTCCCACACATCTAAACGGGCATGAGAGAGGGGATAATTCCCCACAATAGTATACATAGTTTAGTGTATATGTCTTAATTTATGCATTATTTACCTTATTATATTCTGATTTCCACTTAAAATCACACAAGATAAAAATACTATTACTTGAAATTTTATCATTTGATGTGACGTCTGTGAAGAGAATTCATTTTTAAAATATTGTTGACAGGTCTCGATTTTTTCAGAAACTTGTATTCCCTCGTTATAAGTTTATATTCTAGTGGCGTGGCCCCCCCCCCCCCTGAAAATTACTTCATTACTTGATGGCGAGAGGGATCACACAAGAATTTGCCAAAAGACATTTTATTCATTAACTAATTAAAAACAGTCTCTTTTGGAAGATTACAATTTCACTTCTGGACATTTTGCTTTCCCGCGTACATCAAACTTGACAAGTTGTTGCTGTTGTTTCCAATTCCCTTGGAGCAGGAAAGCCTACACCAAGTCCAT
>BMAV01002131.1:40044-51663 GCA_019973955.1 Trichonephila inaurata madagascariensis | reverse complement strand
GCTAAATGTTTACATTGTTGCTTAAGTTTTGCACACCAGTGTAATTCGTGTATATCGTTATTGTTCCACTTGTATTGCTCATTTTGAGATATTCTCCTCTAGAATTTAAGCGAATCTGTATTGTTAATTTATTTGATCAATAAATAACTTGATTTTGGAACATGTCTGGTACTCCTTCCCTTCTTCCCACACATCTAGACGGGCAAGAGAGAGGGGATAATTCCTCACAATAGTATACATAGTTTAGTGTATATGTCTTAATTTATGCATTATGTACCTTATTTCTATTCTGATTTCCACTTTAAATCACAGAAAATAAAAATACTATTACTTGAAATTTTATCATTTGATGTGACATCTGTAAAGAGAATTCATTTTTAAAATATTATTGATAGGTCTCGATTTTTTTCGAAACTTGTATTCCCTTGTTATAAGTTTGTATTTTAGTATCGTGAGCCCTGTGTGTGAAAATTACTTCATTACTTGATGGCGAGAGGGATCACACAAGTATTTGTCCAAAGACATTTTATTCATTAACTAATTAAAAACAGTCTCTTTTGGAAGATTACAATTTCACTTCTAGACATTTTGCTTTCCCACGTACATCAAGCTTGACAAGTTGTTGCTGTTGTTTCCAATCCCCTTGGAGCAAGAAAGCCTACACCAAGTCCATTTGACCTTTCCGCGTAATATTGTCACACACCAGGTCTTGTTCTTCATACAACTGTCGCAGGGAAATGCTCCAGCAGTCCAGAAGATGAGCAGGAGAAGCAAGGATACAGCAGGGACTGGTAAAGAAAGACTTTATCCCCTACACAAAAGTCATACTACGCAGGTGATCGCTTCTAAAGCGCGCCAAGGCCGTCTGATGAGCTCTGGAACTCCTGCACTGTATAGATAGGCCAGGACTCTTAGCTGCGTGCCAGTGGTGAGCAGGAGGGTTTCGCCAAGTCAAATTAATTTTATTTCTTTGGAAGGAAGGAATTTCCGAATGGGTTAAAACAGTGGAACTGGGATTAGAGAGATCACAACCCCTACCAGCCAGCTCATCAGCAGCTTCGTTCCCAGGCACACCCACATGTGATGGAATCCACTGGAGACATACTTGTTTCCACTGACCGAGCCTAACTCTAATTTGGATAAAATATCTAGACCAGTACTGTCCATAATTTTTGGCCAATTCTTCAAATATTGGATAGAGAACTTGACAAGTAATGCTGTGAAGTATTCGTAGGGTGAGCCGACGCTACAGTATGGCTATAACACGCGTTCATTTTTTATCGAGATACGTCCTTGAAATTTGGAAATATACTTTTACAATAATATTGGACACAATTTAGAGCTATTAATTTATTTATCAAATGACTTTAAGACATCATTTGTACATTAAATAGAATTAGGATAGAAATATAACAATATATTTTAAATAACATAGGTTCGCATCTCGTCAGAAATGAGTTGAAATAAAATCTTCCTCGTACGATTGTTGAGAAAAAAAAAATTAAAAAAAAAATTATAGTTTTTGGAACAGGAGGGCCTAATTATTTAACGCGAATTGAAGATAGCTTCTATAAATTGTGAATGCTTAGATAGAAAAGAATTAAATAATTTTTTTAGATGTTTATAATTATATTTTATTAATATAATTTTTAAAAAAAGCAATAAAACTACGATTCTTTCAAACCAAATTTACGTTTATTCACATACTTCTGAACCTCGACAGTTACCAAAACAATATACTATACTGTTCGAATTAAGGTATCCGATTACATTCGGAACCGTGATTTTGCAAAAGCGCATAAATGGATAATTTTCATGATATTTAGTGTCACTTAGAATACATGTATAAAATTGTTTTAAGGACATTTTGACAAAAACATTTATTTAAATACAATACTTTGGCAAAATATTAACTTAAAATAATCTTTTTCAAAATGTTCTCCTTTTGTGAAAAATGCTTCTATTATAATAATATTTTGCCTGCATATAGTTCAGACCCCTCTACAGAGGTTCAACTAGAATTTTTGAAATATGTAACTTAGAAGTGGGTTTATCCATATTTTACGACAACAGAGAGGAGCAATTTTAAGAAAAAAACGCCAATAGCTATTTCAATTGGTGGTAACTGAAAATAATTTGAATTTTTCAAAGATTCTAGTTGAGCCTCTGTAGAGAGATCTGAGCTATATACAGGCAAAATATTATTATAATAGAAGCATTTTTCACAAAAGGAGAATATTTTGAAAATGGATCATTCTATGTTCCTTTTTTGTCAAAATATTGTACTTAAACAATTTTTTATTGTAATACTATTCTTAAAATAATTTTATATACATTTTCTAATCTAAGTGATACTAAATATCATAAATAGTATCCATTTATACGCTTCTGCAAAATAACGGTTCCGAACGTAGTCGGATACCTTAATTGGGACAAACATTTGCTTATTGTCTGAGATGGTTTGTGTTTACCCCAGTTATGTCCCGAACACCACCCCAAACCAGTTATATCTGCCCATAAGTAATGTGACGGATCGACCTTGACTATAATTTACTATTTTGATTGGTCTTAGTCGTTACTATTTCAGTTGTGAGTCTTTCAGAGTGCCTGGTGGTCATAATTTTTCATTCCACGTAACACGTGTTACTTTTGCTTGTTCAGAGATAGATATTTCTCCGAGGAAGCGCTCTAAAACAATTTCTCTTAACGAACATACTTTTATGAATGTGAGAAATATAGCTAAGGTAATTGGTGTAAGCCTATCAAATGTTTCAAGAATTTTAAGAACATTTCAAAATTCCATAAAATCCTCTCTAAAAAGAAAAGGAAAATGTGGGCACAAACAGAAATTTACTCCAAGAATTGATAAAATTCTAATAAGAAATTGCAAAATAAATCAAAGTAAGACAAGCAGAAACCTACGAAGGAGTTTATTGGATGATGGTGTTGAAATGAGTACCTCAACTGTATAGAAAAGAGTTCTGAAAGTTAGCCGTAAGGCATCAAAACCAAGAAAAAACAAATTCTAACTCAGAAAACGATGAAAAAACCTTCAACGTAGACCAAAAATACTTACCTTGGACTGTTAAAGGCTAGAAGGTGATTTTCAGGGATGAAATGCATTTATTTGTGCAGGAATACAAATCAAGTGCAGTTAGAAGAAGTGAAGCTGAAACTCTCTACTGCCAGATCATATCCCACAGACTGTAAAATACCCTACTAAACAGATTTTTTTTTTTTTTTTGGTTTTTTACAACAAATGGCACTTGAAGCTTAATTCTTTATAAAGGCATGATGAATTATGTCAAATACATATAAATATTACGCAGTAGAATTGTTCCATCCATAGAAACATTTGACGGAACATTTCAACAGGATTTGGTTTCTTGCCCCGATTCGATATTGGTCCAGACTTTTATGCGGGAAAATAAAATAAAAGTGCTTAATTGGCCAATTAATTCACCAGACCTAAATCGTATTGAGAATTTATGGTATATTCTCAAGAATTGCTTAGCTAAGATAAGTTGCACGGCAACAGAACAAAGGATAAAAAGTGATATACAACTGTGTAAACGATGATGAAGTTGAGAACATGTGCAACACACTAGAGTAGTTAATACCAAGACGAGAGAGAGAGAGAAAGAGTTGAAGAGGTTATTTCTGCACAGGAGGACATACTTCGTACTAATATAGAGATTTTTCTGTCTACTTCAGGTATATAATGATTAAAAGCTAGGGTCTAAGAAAAACTCATTTTTTTACCATTTGTCCTAATGAATTCGAACAGTATAGTACAGTGAAAATCATTTAACACGAAACTGAGGGGACGCAATTTTTTTTCTGTTAAAAGAATTTCTTGTTTAACAATATGTATACTATGTATATATAACAAAAATAAATTTATTAAAGTACATTTTATTTGCATTGATATGTATATATGCATGTATTGAATAAAGATCAATGGAACAAAAACATTCTCAAGAATTTAATGAAACTTAATACAAAATTTTAAAGTTTCTTGAAAAACAAAACATTTACTGAGTTTTTGAAAATTATCTGATGTTTTTCTTTGCATTATCTTTTCAGCATCAAATTGTCAACAAATTGTTTGATGTAGTCCTTTTTGTTATTCATTTCACCATTGGCGTGTGCGTCTAAATAACTGGGCCTACTTTTCATGATGTTACTCATTTTGGATGACGTAGGAACAGGAACTTCATTATTCATTTCGTTTTCTTCGTGGGAATCATCATCAGTGATATTTTTTGAGCTTTGAATAAACTCCCAAATGTCTTTGTCTGCCATAATTGGGGGTGTACAATTATCATTCCTTTCTATTGAAGCGAACTCATCCTGTGATACAGTTAGACAGTCCAATAATACAGAAACTTTTTTAAACATAAAGAGAAATCTTTTTGTGTTAAGTGATTTTTGTTTCGTATTAAGAGAAAAAAATGTATAAAAATACATAGTAGTTTTTCGGCATCATTACATTATTTCGAGTTAATCTTTATTTCTTAACCATTTTCGCGATAAACGTATTAACTTTACATACTTGCAAAAAACGTAATAAAAGCTTTTTCTGAGTTAGACGGCATGCAATATTATTTTGGGATTAGCAGAGAGAATGAACAAGAAAGTATTTTTAATCTTTACTCTATGGCTGGGTTTATATCAGTAAAAAAGTGGAAAATATTCAGAATAATGTACAACATAAATAATATTATATGCATTCAGATGAAATATGGGTATAAAAACATTTTGAATAAAGTCGCGAGCTATTTTTCAATTCCTATTATTAGCTCACACTCTCTATTTATTTATTTATCTTCGTGGAATTTTCAATCTATAATAAAATACATTTTAAAATGCTCAATTTAGCTGAAATTTTATATACATGATTATTTTGGATAATATAGTAATTACATTTTAGTTAATAAAAATTAATTGATCAAAACTAATTATTTAAAGAATTACAAATACACACACACAGCCACGTTGGCGATTTTGCGATCCTTTTGTCGACCTTTGTCAAAACTTGAAAATGTTTTTTTCTCGCGTTATAAAGCATTTAGTTGAACTTAAATTTGATATACACGATTTTTTTGGATGACAGTACCATACTTTAATGATAACGAATAAAAATTAATTATCAATTAATGTTGCGATTCTGTCCTATGTATATACATATTTATATTAATTGTAACTATTTAATAAAAAGTAGCTAAAATAAAATCTTTCTTTATTGATTTAAGAAGGAATTGAGACTGAAAAAATTTTTTATATTACTTGTTTGCAATAAAATTAATATTTTGAACTGATTGCACAGCAATCGTATTAATTGTACAGAGTTGACAGACAATTATAATCTTTCCATTTTCATGTTAACGAATTTGTAAAAAAAATACTGCATGTTCTGCTTTTACTTTTACATGGATAACGAAATTTTTCTGTAAGTTTCATGTTAAATTAATCGATGTTGTTTTAGTTTTTATATCTGTAAAATGATATGTTCTTCTAGATATCTTTTTTTAGTAACATTATTTACACGTATTATAATTAGTTTGCCTTAGTAGATTTTAATAGTGTTTTGATAGTTTTATAAGGTCTTTTGGTAATAAAATGCCTTATTTATATTTTTATAACATCGTTTGTTGTCCCGTTTTAGCAATTTCTGTAATTTGCTGGAAATATAAAAAAGAAAAATCTTTGCTCCACACAAAATGCTGAAAAACAAAATTAAACGGAGCCTGCGCCTTATTTAATTATTCCACATAAAGTTTTACAAAGAACAGTTTTAGCCACCAAGAATGCCATGTTTTTAAGAAATAAAAAAAGAAATTTTTGATTGGTGTAATATAATTTTAGGATGGAGCTCATTATAGGTGAAAGTAGGTGGATATTGTAACTTAAGCAAAACCGAAATTTGAATAGTAGTTCAACTTAATGGTAGATAAAGAACTAACCCAAATCATGGATAAAAATTAATGTTAAAATTTAGGTTTGTCTAATGTATAATGTTATAGTTATTGCTAATTAATTTTAGTGGTTCATTTGACATTTCTACCCCGATAGTTCATAGTTCAATAAGTTTCGCACGGGCTGAAATTTATTTGCATTCGATTATTTTGTATTCTATGAAAAGATTGTGAAGAATTGTAAATATTCTTTTCTTTTTCATTTTCTATATTAGTTTACAATCTCCATATATATATTTTCTTCAAATTTTCAATCGTTAACAAAATACATTTTAAAGTACTTAATTGAGCTGAAATTTTATATTCACGATTATTTTGGATGAAAATACTGTAATTTAATTTTAATTAAATAAAAATTAATTGTTAAAACAAATTATTCAACAACTACAGATACAGTCCCGTTGGCATCATTTTTGGAGACTTAGCGACCCTTTTGGCGACTTGTGTCAAAACTTGAAAAGATTTTTTTTCTCACGTTTTAAAGCATTCAGTTGAACTGAAATTTTCTATGCACAATTGTTTTGGGTGACAATGCGTAATTTAATAATACTTAATTCAAATTAATTGACTAAAACTAGTTATTTAAAGAATTACATATACAGTCACGTTGGCTTCATTTTTAGCGACTTTTTAGCGAACAAAACTTTTAAAATATTTTTTTCCCTCACGTCAGCATTCAGTTGAACTGAAATTTTATATACACGATTGTTTTGGATGACAATACGATACTTTAATGAGTTGCGTAATTAATTGCCACTTAATATTGTGATTCTTCCATATGTATATACATATTTATATTAATTGTAATTATTTGATTAAAAGTAACTAAAATAAAAATTTTCTTTGTTGACCTAAAAAGGAATTGGCTTAATTTTACTTTTATATTACTTGTTTACTGTGTATCAGTAACAATCATTTAATAGAATTGTCTCATCTTGAAGTAGCTGAAATTATCTGTAATTCACTCCAACTGTGACAATAAACGCACTTTTACTCATTCCATTACCATTTATTTAACTCTTGTTGAATGGAAACACCCTATTATCACCTCAATCTTATTTAGAGAAAGAAATAGGAGAGTATCATTTCAAATCAAACGAGAAAAACACATTTTTTCCATAGAAACACAGAAAAGACATTATCGCCTGAGGATGCTTTCGTTGGTCAGCAAAATAACTTTCGATCTAGACTAAAAAAACCTTTGGAAAATATCTCTTTTACGCGATGAAAGACGAAATGGATAGTATCAAATAACTATATATTGATTTAAGAATAGTTTGTACAATGAAGTTATTTCATCTGTTCGTATGTTTTTCTCTTATCTAGGCCATGTCTGGAAGATAGCTTTTTCTGTGACTCATTTTGTGTCATGCAATTTCTGTTTGCTAGATTTGTTCTTATAAGAAAGTGCTTAGTGGAGAATTTTCATTTAAATATCCCCTTTTTGGTTTTACATCAATGCCGATCAGTGGCACACATAAGGGGAAGGGTCCTGGGGGTCCGGACCCCCCCAAAGCCCTTGATTTTTTTCCGATTGGTTATAATTCTAAGTATATAATACGTAAAATTTAATTAAATATTTGTTATTAATGACTATTTTTATTAATTAATGCTAATTATTCATTCAATAATTAGTTTTTTACTGTGTTTTGTTCCTGAAAATCGACAAAATCAAAAATAGCATCATACAAGAATGGTGAACTTTCAACCCCGGACCCCCCTTGAAAAATTCTTGTGTGCGCTACTGATGCCGATGCATTGTTACAGAGTTCATTGTTAGGTTCAGTTTGATTAATAATGACAAAATGTGTCCTGAACTCAAGTAATAAAAGTATCGAAAGACTAACAAAGAGCTAGATCGTTATATATGGGAAGGGGGAAGATTCGATTTGAGAACCTTCTGTACCGTAAGCGTGTACCTTAGCGATCACACCAAAACGATCGTCATCGCGTGATCACTAGTACTGGTTTATATAGGTATAACACCGCCATGCCAGTGATTCGGTGAATAGGTGAACGAACGATACCATATTCGTTGGGAACGTGTGAGAAGTTGCGTCATTCGTGCATGACGGCTTGTGTGGGTTGCGTCGTTTGTGTGAAACGGCTTTGTGGTGTGGCGGCTTAATTGTGTCATATGTCTGACGGCTTGGTTGCTTCTGCGGTGGATAGAGGGCACCCCGACTGCTGCACGCGAAGGGTGCGATTCTTTTGTACGGCCAGAGTCACCAATGAAGGAGGAAGATTCGATCTGAGCACCTTCTGTTCCGTACGCGAGTAGTTTAGCGACCATGCCAAAACGATCATTATCGCGTGGTGACTAGTATTGGTTTATATAGATATCACACCCCCACATATGTTATCGTTAAAGTGTGAAATCCGTTATTTCATAGAAAAACTAGGTATTTCATGAAATAACTAGACAAGTCAATTAAAGTGTATAAAATTATTGAATTATACGATTTAACTAGGCATTCCATGGAATAACGATTAATTGATTGTTAAAGTATGAAATACGACACTCGAAAGTTCTTTGAACCGATTGTAGCTACATCAGGAAGGATTTTTCCGATTAGAAAAGTAGAGATGGCCCAATAAAACAATTGTACTCTGAATATCAATCCAGTATTTGTCAGCGAGAATTAATTTCAATTGAAGAAGTTCCAAATATTGACACAACGCTTTGATCTGTTGCAGCAACTCAAAGTTGCGGTAAGAGACAAGGATTTAAAACGTACTCGTGTAAAAAGAAATGCGTACTAGTAAAAAGTATGCTTGTGTGTTTCGAAAATAATAAGCAGTGCTATCCAAAGTGTCATTACAGCAATCCTTACTCTAATAAATAATAAAAAGTAAAATAAAGGTATATCATGAAATTTAAATTAATATTCTCTTACATTTTTGTATATTAAAGTTAACACAATGTTTTTATGAAGCTACAGTTTTCCTTCCCAGCATGTATTTTTGTTGATAATATTTAAATATAATCTATTTTCGCAATTTATTCTTTTTTCCCCTTTTTCTATAACTAATGTTAGCAATACGAGCAAAAATAAATTATATCATCTGCTTCCCCTTTATTATTTATTACTTATTCATCCGCAAAAGAGATAAAATGTATTTTTTGAGAGATTTTAGCTATTTATTATCAATTAATTTATAAAATGTCTTTGAAATTGTTTATCTTTCACTTTAACAGTCTATCCTTAGTTATTTCATTGAATAACTAAGTAAAGTATGAAATTTTTCATCTATTATATATTTTAACTCACTTGTCTAGTACTTCATGAAATACCTAGCTATTCTATAAAATAACTGAATTATATAATTTAACGACAAAAAAAGTCCCACGACAAATTCAGTTCAAAGCTTTCATTCAATCACTGTTGCCATCTGCCTTTTACAAAAACTCTCTTTTATAAAAAGTATACGTATTTGCTAACAATTATGAATCGCATGGTTAAGCAATATGCATTTGACTTAAAAGAACAATACAATAAAAAGAGTATCATATAATGCGAGGAAAATTTTATTTTCGAAATGTTTTGAAGAGTCTTGATACTTGGATATCTTTACCCATCTAGATTTATCATTTTTCAAGTGAAAACTTTTTTAGGAGTGTTTTTGCTGAGAAGTGAAATTAAGTGAATCGTCTCGCTCGGGTCGGTTAAGCTGGTTCAGGCTTAATCGTCTCCAGTCGTCATCAGCCACGTGTGCAATGTTAATAATGATTCAAAAAAAAATCCTCGTAGAATTAAATAATGCGTACAATAGCTTATTACTTATAAGTAGTTAATTATTTTTAAAGTGAAAACATTTTTTTGTGTAAGAATTTCACACACACTTTTTACCATACAATTTTATTTTATCTTTTTCTATTTAAACATTACTAGTATTTATTTACATTTACACATTGATGCAACTATGTGACCTTTAATGTGTATATATTATTTATTTCTTCTCTTACTGGACCAGCTAGGTGCGGCAAAACGTTCGGTATAAAAAATTGACGATAGATATATAATATCGTTTTACTGATAACGATGGATACTGTAAAGCAGTGCTTCTCAAACTTTCGATATTCGCGACCACCCCTCATCACCTCCCCCCTCATATAACAATGTATTGAATGTAGTAATAATGTATACCACTTTGACGCTAAATCTACAATATACGACCTTGATTATAAACCGTACAAATTATCAAGATAAGTGTTAAATTTTGTATATGATAAGCCCATGGAAAATTCCCTAGAAATTATTAAACTTGTTCTTAACTTAGTATTGATACTTGGTATCAAATATATCATGCCGTACAGATACATTTAGAAGTATAGTATATCAAAGTAGATGTGTATTTTTTTATTATGTCGGGATATATTATGTGTTTTGGTTCCTTTTAGTAAATTGATAATTTTTTTTAATAATCTCTTATTTTAGACTTTTCGAGACCCTCGCACCCCCCTTTTAGGGTTATCACACACCCCTAGGGGATGCAGAGCACAGTTTGAGAAACACCGCTGTAAAGCCTAAGTAACTTGTGCATCAGCATTAAAAGCAACTGTATCAATAGATGGGACAACTGTTCACACTGCTTTGAAAGTATCTTTGTCAAAGTTGCTGTCAATGAGTATAGAGATTACACATCAATTAAGGTCATTAAGTACCTTAAAATCCGGTGTATAACACGCACTTTTAACACAAAAAATAAGATCGAAATTTACGGGTGCGTGTTATACGCCTGATATAAAAATAATAGCCTTAAAAACAAAAAAAGAAATGTACATTAAAAAAAGACTTAGACTTCTACAAAGATCGGAATGCTGTTTATTTAAAAGAAATGTCATACGTTATGGAGTTAAATGTTAGTGTTTCTAGATATGTACTGTTTTTCAAATTCCTGGGATAATACCTCGAATAAATGGCCTTAAAACATAATAGCATTGCTAACGTATATTGCAGGTTCCTTCGTAAAAAAGGGGGTGCGCGTTATAAGGCGAATATACCTTAAAATTAAAAAGTGCAGCTTGAAATTATGGGTGCGCGTTACATGCCGGATTGTACGGTATGTCAGATTACGTTATCATCAAGATAAGCATGATTGGTGCAGAACTGTTAGACCAAACCAACCAAAAACTAATCACAGGTAATTTTGTGAGTAATATCGGTAACTTAAATGTAATCAGGGTGGGCTCTAGAAGTTCTGCCACCCGGACAAAATTCGAAAATGCCGCGCCTCTCTCCAAAGCAAAAAATTATAATTAAAAAAGACAAATTGTTCACATAGATACACACCTATAAAACGTAACAATATTATATAATAAATTATTTTAATTCAAATACAAAATAATTCAAAATTAATCCTAATCCTAAATATTAATTCAAACGAATAAAATGTAAGAGAAGAAAACATCCTCTGTGACTATATCTACAAAAAAACTCGTTTTGCCTTTTTCCCGTTTGGATAGCTTACACCGGACGTCGTATGGGTGAAAGGAATAACTAACTAAAATTAGATGATCGCGGGCGCCTATTCCCAGGAATGTAAGGAATGTCCGTAGTGACCCCACTTCGGAATGGGGAGAAAGTTACTAGTGAAAGATGTGTAAACTTATCAAATTTCACGTTTGATTATATAATCC
>BMAV01002131.1:18027-33892 GCA_019973955.1 Trichonephila inaurata madagascariensis | reverse complement strand
TATATATAATTCACGGTATTAGATATTTACGGCAGTGGATTAAAACAAAATCATAGAGAGATATATTTTTAAATCACAGCGAGCATTCGACGATAATAAAGCATCAACAATTACACAGACGAGGGCAAATTGATAGCAAGTTACGAATGGGTTAGGGATCCATTTCAAAATACTTCAGAAGAGCTCTCAACTGCCGAAAAAGAGATCTTCATAGATTCCACATCCAGTGACGAAATTAAAGGGCAATTTTGTAATAAATCACTCTTTGAATTCTAGATATAGGTGGATGCTGAATTTTCTGCACTGAAAACAAAAGCATTTCGTATACTATTACCATTTTTACCATCATACCTTTGTGAATCCGGATTTTCTGCAATGGCTACTTTGAAGACAAAATATAGATCTGAGCTAAATATCAAAAAATAACTTTGAGTGTCAATTTCTAATTTTTAGCCTTCCTTTGAAAAACTTTGCTTTGCAAGAAAAACCCATGGAAGTCACTGATAATTATTAAACTTGTTCTTATACTGACTGAAGTACCCACTCTTAACACGAGTTCATTTTTTTAAAAAATGATAATACATTATTCTTGATATAATAGTTTAATTGTAAGGAGAGTAAAACCAAGTGCATGACAATGTATACAAAAATGTAAAATGATTTATTGAAATGAACACTCATATTATAAACGGTTTTGAATGAACTGCAATTTTAAGCCTCGCAGAATTAGCATTTAGAATAAATGTTAAGTAATAAAAAAAGAATATAAAATTCTAATGAATAACAATTGTGTTATTTTTTTTTTAATATTTAAAGCGAGAAAACTTCAAAATGTTTTAGCCCGGGATCAGGTGTGCACTCGATACTAAGGTTAATGGTAGCGGGGAGTGATGCACCCCAATTCTTTTTTTATAATTATTTTCAATATTCAAGATAAAAATCACAATTTCAGTGAATAATTTAACTAAGAGAAAATATACTTACCTATTTCTAGGATTTTTCTTTTTGTCTTTCATAATTTGAGAAAATATCCAATAAAACTGAACTAAATTGTTCCAAATGTGCGTGACCTTAATAAAGGACACAAATCACAGACACTTTTTGCTAACATTACAAGAAAAATATTTGCAAGCAAAACTGTCACATTTTGTTCACGTTATTGTAATTTTAATGTCCTTTGATGATCGACAAATATCCTGTTGAACTTTTTCTTGCTTGTCTTTTTGATAGGGTGAAGTGCATTTTGCAGTACACTTATGGCTTCATATTTTCTTGATAAAGTTTTTAATGTAGCAATTGAAAATTTTCCTTTCGTTTCATGCTTATTGCTTTTCTCGAATTTACTTTCGCTAACATGATTAATATGCATTATTTCAGCAATTATTTCCCTTGTTTGATCAGCTTCAATTACCTTTCAGAGAGATCACAGATGACCAATTCTTTTTTTATATTCTGCTCATTTACATTTATAAACCATAATCAGCCGTACAACATCACAATTAAAACCACTAAGTTATTCATAGAGGAAAATGCAGCATGTTCAAGAAAATATTTTTGAAAAATAGTGGTCGTGCCGAGAACTCGGTCTAAACAGGTACCTTAAGATTCTAAAAAAACGTTTGCCACTCCCAAAAAAGGAGATAAGTTATCAATTCATTTTAGCTCCCATTAAGACTGTCATATTAGAGGATTCTCTGTCAAGGTCATTGGTAACAAATAAACAGTTTTCCCACACACACACACAGAATTAACGATTTTTGTATTATATGTTTCAGTATACTCATAAAAATAAATCTTGGCCAATTAATCCTTCAAAGTGCTCAATCATTTGCATTATATCTCGATTAACTCGTTCTGTCGTATTTGCTTGCGGCTTATATGCAACAGTCTTCACATGCCTTATGCCTAATCTTTCACTTAAATGTTCAAAAATTTCGGATATAAATTGGGGACCGTTATCACTTATTAATTTTATTGGAGCTCCAAAACGCGATATAAAGTTATCAAAAAAAGTATCCGCTATTATACGAGCGGAGGCCTTTTTAAGAGGTATAATTTCAGCCCATTTGCTGAAATGATCGGTAATTACTAAAACATATCGATTAAGTCTTACTCTCGATATAGGATACGGGCCTAACAAATCTAACGTAACTATCTCATTTGGATAATTTGATACAATCGGATTTAATCGACCAGCTGGTAACGCGTTTTTATAATTATTAACTTGGCACATGAGGGAAGTAGAGACATATTGATCAATAAATTTTTTCATATACGGGAAATAACAAACGTCCCCAATTTTATGATAAGTTTTAAATCTACCCAGATGTCCCGCAATTGGCTTGAAACACAAGATAGTTTTTATCGTGTGACTATGACGTCACATAAGTTTTTGAATTAATTGGCTAGAATCACGTGTCTTTCCCTATCATGGAACTATGACGTCACATGAATTAACCTCATTGAAAAACTCATGCAACGTCATAGTCACACGATAAAAACTATCTAGAATTTCCAGCTAATCAGTTCACGCGCTCCGGTGTTGCCAATTTTTCTCTTTGCAGAAACTTTATTTTGCATTTTATATATTTAAAAGTATAAACATAAAATAAGATTTTTTTAATTTAAAAAAAATCTTTTTGAAGACATTTTTTTCCCTGACATTTAAACATTTTTACACAAATATAAAATTTAAAATTTTATCTGAGTTTTACAAATAGAACATAGAGTTACAATAAAACATTAAAGTGCAATTAGTTTAATGTTTGTTTTGAATTCAATAGGAAACACGTGTTTGTTTTTATCATGTGGCTTCAAGAATTGAGCCCATTAGAAATATTTTTTTTTTAAATAAAGCTACTCCTTGAAGCGCATCAAAAGAGCTCTGCTAGGAGCACCTGTGTTTCCCTTTGCATATGTTTCAGATGAGCGTGAATCCGTATGATGTTCAAGTAGAAAAATTAGAGTGTGTTGGGCTTATCCAAAAGTGTATGGATACACGTCTTTTGGATTTTAAAAGCGAAAAAGAGAGAAAAAAAAATTATGTGATAGAAAAAGCCTAAGTGGTCTTAACCGATTCACCGACATTTTAATATTAAAAATTCAAAGATATTATAGTATGGCTATATTAGAAATCATATGATTTACACAGCATGAAACCTGCTATTCAGGCTGTTTATTTTCATCAGCTGTCTCTAAACGTGAGCCCTCAACATGGACTGTGTTGAGCGATTATAAATGACTGGTGCAAGTTTCAAAAGACAGAAGTTGAATGTAAAGAAAGGCTCTGTGATGATAAGTAAATACCCGTGTGCTATATACCATAATGTATTAAATGAAATCAATTTTTAGAGATCTAGGTGAACCCATGTTATTAAGAAAATGTTTATATGGAAAGAGACCCAGAATCCAAATGAGTCAGTTAACAACACCATATGGTCAGTGATTCCTAGATCTACATTTGTGGAATTAAACCTCTAAAATTAGGGGTAAATATGGCTATTGCACATTTCAATATGAGTCATGTAGCAAAATTAATGATCTTAAAACATTATGATATTGATATTGTCATGCTTCAAAAAACTAAATTCACGTAGGATTCGTGCAGCCCTACGAAAGCATCTTGAAATCCCCAAAAAAGACAAAATTGTTAAAAATAATGAAAAAAAGAAAAGAAAAAGAGTCTTTTGTACGAGCAGATAGTTAAAAAAAAATGTCTCATATGCCTCTGGAAAATATTAAAAAAAGTAAATGCTCAAAAAATTACAAATTTTCACTTTAAAGCCTGTATTCTCAAAATGTGATATTTTTCACTTTATGCACCTTTTTCTCAAAAACTACTTATCATATAATCCTCAAATTTTCAGTGAGCAAACTTTTAACATGTTTACACCTTTTAATTGAGGGAATTAGATATATCTAGCAAGCGTTTTTAGATATGACTTTTTTAATTTAAATTTTAGGGGGGGAAAATTGATCAATTTTTAAAAAATTTCATAATTAATTCAATTTTGTACAAAAAGACAAAATCTTTCGTTAAGGTGTTATTGACAAAATTTAACATGGGCTCCTATGGATGTGCTAGACCCCCATAACGTGCTGCCGCATTATCATTTTATATCGATTCATATCATTCATATCGATTTTCTGCACCATGAAAATCCATCAACATGGGCTGGGGTCAAACTCGCAAACTTAGGCGTACAAGGCCAGCGACAAACCAACTACGCCACCCAGCTGGACTAAATAAAATTTAATATTTATGTTGTAGAATTTCTAAACTGGAAATTTATATTTTCTTAGAAATTTAAATTAAAAACTTTGAAGTATAATTTTTAATGTGACACATTTTTTTTTTTTTTTTTTTTTTTTTTTTTTGTTATTCCTCATGGTCTTGTATTCAGATTTCACTCAAGCTTTCTTTTCCACGAAAGTTTTTTTTTTTTTTTGTTTAGTTACCATTATAGTGACTATTTTACAGATTATTCTGACGAAATTCTTTCGAAATAATATGACTTTTGAATATGAGAAGATTTATTTTTTTTATGGTAGCTATCCGTGCAAACCATTCAGTCATCTTGGGTTTTGAATTTGTAGTTTTTAATAAAATAAACAATGTCTGGTTTCAACTAAATTATGTTGATCCTCGAATAAGTTAACAAAGTTATAAATTAGACAAATTTCGACACTTTTCGAAATTCAGTTTCACAGGAATGTCAACCAAAAGCAAACAAAGATTTTCGTTGAAAATTTTTTTCTTTGTTGAGAGTTTTATCAGACAATGACTCTTGTGAAACAGTCTAAAAATTAATGTGGGAAGATTTTAGATGGAAATTAGTTTTACTTATATACAAAGGCTATAACAATCTGTTTTGAAATTGTAATCTCCATATGGAAAAAAAAAAGAAGTAATATACTATGTGTCTGAATTTTCTGGGGAAAAAATGACTCTTTTGTTACTTTTAAAAAGATTTTTCCTGGAATAAATTATACAGATAATTAGAGTATTAAAAATTTGTTTCTTTTACTTCATTAATTATTCAGAGATTCATAAAATATTTTGGTGAGAATTGGCCTCTATATCTAATGAATTACTAGGCTGTCATAAAATGAAATTTTTATGTTTTTTCCTCTACTATATATAAAATGAGATACGGATGGAACTTGAATTTGAATTTGAAAATGATAAAACACATGAAAGTTTTTTGAAAACTTTAAAGGGGGGAAATGAATGCAGACAATAAACAGTGTTCTAGTAAAAATTTTTAAATCTCTAATTGGCTTGAAAAAATATATTGTCAGAGGATACTTTGAATTAAATTAAGACAAAATTTTCTTTTGTGCATAATTTCGCTTCTTTCGTTTGAACTTTCCATTGACTCGTGAAACAAAGTGAAATAAAATTTGATTTGATTGTGTTTAATGTATGTTTTTGATATACACTCAAACCTCCATATAACGAACCTGCATTTTACGAATTTCTATAATTCCCAAACTTTTTCCTGGAACGAAGAACATTTTACTATTTTCTTTGTAAAATAGCTTCCAAAGCCTCCAAAGTACATTTGCTATATCACTAACTTTTTCTCTTGAAATTAAATTTTTTAATCCCTATTTTTGAAATATTTGAGGACATTTTTCAAATTATTCTCTCTTTTAGCATATTTTAGGGTGATCAATAACCTTGAACTGGTATTTCCAGGTGCCAAACTCACCTAGAGCAAAGAAATGGCCATAAGGGTCTCAAACAAAAAACTAAAATAAAGCTAACAGATATTGCCAGTAATTAAATTTAAGGTCACAGGTGGTAGTCAAATTGTTACGGCCCGCAAATGTACTTTGGAGGCTTTGGAAGCTTTGTTTTTGTTTTTTGAACAGTCTTTCCATTATCCACCCCCTATGGACCTATCGTGTCCCGGACTGGCAACCGGTTTGGTCAGGAAAATATAGTGGCATGGTGTGTCCACTTTCGTTTATTACGGCTGTTATTTATGTAGGATATCCCATGTGTATAAAGTTAGATCATATCCCTTTGCAGAGGACGGCAATTTAATCAAAACAGTATTCCACAGCAACGCCATCTAGCGTGCTTTCTAAAACGCCGACATCAACCTTTTTCGGCAGAGGCCTACTAACACCCGACAGAGAAGCAGCGTTTTTCGCGCATTAGCGCCCGTTCACCCGCGCCAGGCGGTAAGTCACTATATCACCGAATAATGAGTTTTATTTAATCTCAACCGTCCTCCTCGAGGGATTTATCTAAGCTTCCTATTCTTTAAAATATGCCTATCTAATTTCCATTCTGTAAATATTCCCCCTGTAAATATTCCCTTAAAATTCATAATAAATTATTTAGTTTGCAACAAGTTTCTTTCTTTAAACTGTGTCGTCTGTCTTTTCACAAAGTTAATCTCTCTCAATACATCTTAAAAAACTCCTAAACACCACGCCAATAAATACCCCGCTCTCTGGAGAATCTAACTTTTTTTGGAGGATTTCGGTTGGATTCCCACATTTATTACGGCATAACGGACCACCCACCCTTTTGTGAATTCGGGCAGTAAATTAATGTGTGTGTGTGTGAAATCGTTCGTAATCATAGTATAGATTATACATTATTGTGTATGAACTGTTATCAACTTGTTAATTATCATCGCTTATCGCTTTACTATATTTTACTTCTCGATATCCTTATTCCTTGCTGAGTCACTGTACTAGCTTGATCGTTGCAAGATTATTAATGTCATCAGTGTAATCAATTAGCATTGTAATATCATTTTGAGTGCATTGCAACGTCAAACTGTTCAGCTTTTCATTTTCCAAAGTAGATGTTTTCCAAAGTTCCGCGTAGACACACACACACAGTGCAAACATGATTCAATAGGTGGTGGCTCATTCGCTGTAATTTTATTTATTTTTTCTTTTCCCTCCAAGGCATGTTCCTAGTGTGTCTAAGCGGACAAGCGGCCCTGATGACTGGTAATAACTCGCGTAATGATTCCGGGATTGTTTTGTACCAAATCCAGTAAAGTCTCTTCGTAGTTTGATGCTCTTACTCTTCGCTTATGTTCCTATGTGTTCACGACAGAGGACCCACTGTCAGAATCCATCGTCTCTGGTGTAAGCGTGCAAAGAGGGAATGGCAGGAACTTTGCCTCCTGGGGTTAAGCTGGGCGTATATACTCTGTGCAGCTCATCCATTGCAATACTCGGCCCCGCAGGCCAAATGTAGATTGATACGAATTTTGGGTAAAATTGTGTAAATAATCTGCATTTGGATGTGTAATGCATTTATATTACTCTACGTTATATTTATTTTCTGTTAAAATTGTAATATTTGCAAGTAACGCTGTCCCTTACATTTTAATGGTAATTCAATGGGAACTTGGAGAAATCTTAGCGATACAGCCAAGTTGGCGACTTGGCAACCATGTTGGTAAGTTGGGAACCCTGTGGATTCTTCTAGAGTGGAGAAGTACATAATTTCACGATATATGAAGCAAGCGGATCTTTTTCGAAATATTCGTGAGTTCAATAATTAGGGAGGAGATCACAGAATTGAGTCAGTATGGTTTTGATCAGTGATTAGAGTTAGTATTGTTTTGACTAGCGATTAGTAGACTTGTCTTGATCGTGAATACCGACGAGGGGTACTCAGGAATAATCTTTTGCATACGTGTATTTTAGACACTGATAATTGTGTCTGAATGCAGTTGAAAAAGAAAAGACATTCTGTGAGACTTATTCTGTGAATATTGCTGCTGAATCCTATATTTCAAGGATTGGATTTTCGACAATAAATTATCATCGCTCTTAAAGAACAGTCTTGTTCTTTGTGATTGATTTGCGTAAAATCCTCGAAACACGATCATCGTAACAATATCAGCGAGCTCAGCGTTCGTGTAACGTCCCATCCTACCACCACTGTCTGCTGACGAAATGAAGCTTCTTAGAGAATTTCATAGCAAAAACTGAGTATGCGCATGCACCATCATCTGATGCTTCGGTTTACGTAGTGTCATCTATTGTGTACACCAAACAACGACCTGACATCATTTTCGTTATACTAACAAGGGGAGGGCATGACTAAGGAAATTCATTTGGGGATGAGACTTTGTGTAATAGTAATACTCCTATAAGGTGTTCAACCCTCAGTGTAATTGCGCCGAATGGCCAGCCAATTCGGAGAAAATAGCCTTTGAAATTCATTCTTAGCTTATATACAAACTATTTTTCTTTCTGACAAGCATCGCCGTGGCGTAATCGGAAGCGCATCGGAATACCACGCTCCAGGTCAGGGTTTGAGTCGTGCGATCGGCCAACTTGCTGTTTTTATTTCTTTTTCTCCAATTTATTTTATTATTTATTTTTATAATTAAAGAGATTTATTTATTGAAAAAGACTCATTGATTTTTAAATGACATTCTATATAATTATAGTAACTATTTCACTTTTTTAAACACACAAAATATCTAATAGTTATGATAATAATACTTATAAATAAAAAATAAAAATAAATTAATTAATAATAAATAAAGTTAAATAAATATAAGTAAAACGTTAACTGTGTCTTACATAATTCTTTACTACATACAAGAACCTGAATTATCATAATTATCATAAAAATATTCAAAACAATTAATTTTTTGACATCTAGCACAGTTAACAAAAGAATTACCCCAAGAACAATGTTTTTTAAGTTCATTTGAAAAACATAATTTATTTACATTTAAGAAAATTTCTCTATCTTTAGAAAGTTTTGCCGCATACTAAGCATATCGAATCATTCTTTCAAAAATTGGCGATGACAGTTGATGAAAAACGATTGATTGGATTTTAATACAGTCTTCTGAATTTATTTCTCGACTCTGCTCGATTAAACAAGCCGAATTTTGCAAATGCTTGGTAAAATTTTTTACTTGCCTATAAAAATAAACGACACACGGTTGAACAATTGGAGTACATTTTGGAGGAATAACTTTAATAGTACAAATAGGCAATTTATAGTTATCCTTATATATAGTCTTCCTTATGTTGTAAAAACAGGGGTAAAACTGGCAAAATATTTTAAGCTATAGTGTAGTAACTAAAATCCGTTATGTCAGCGTTTCTCAAACTGTAGGACGTGCCCCCTAGGGGGCGTAATAACTCTACGAGGGGGGCGCAAGCCTATTGAAAAGTCGAAAACAAAAAATCATTTTTTTTATCAAAAATATTAATTTACTGAAAAAAAAAGAAACAAAAATATTCTGACATAATAAAAAATAAAATACACATTTACACTGATATAATACACTTATAAATGTATCAGTACTGTACGATGTATTTTATAATTAATTTAACAATACTGCGTTAAAAACAAGTTTAATAATTACCAGTGACCCCATGAGCTTGTCATATATAAATTTTTATACAAATGTAAACACTTATCTTAGTAATTCTCTCTCTCTCGTACTGTTTATAATTAATCCCTAAACTGCTGATTAAATTATATGCAATTCGCTCCCCAATGCCACCGTTTACGTAGGCACGCGTATGTGATGTATTGGGGGAGGGGAAAGAAAAGGTATAAAAATAAGTAAATCCTCTAAACTAGGTAGATTCTCACTGTCAAAACCCTTTTACTGCATTCAAAAGCCTTCGGAATAATTTTATGGATAGCAGTGCACAGAAAAGATCGTATTTCAGAAAGCTGTCTTTATACGTCCCGAGCAATTAACTTTTGTCTGAGTGAGACAGAGTGAAACTTAAGAGGTTAAAGTCTTATTGTGGCTTTAGCGTCAAAGTATGGTATTACTGAATTCAATAGATTGTCATAGTATGAAAGGGGGGGGCGATGAAAATTATGTTTGAATATTGGGTCACAAGTATTGAAAGTTTGAGAAGCACTGCTTTATGCTACTGATTTCTCGTTTTATTGGAACATTCTTTGTTTTTAAAAGAAATCTTTGTTCTTAACTGAATAACACCTGCTCTTTAAAAACAGCTGCTTTTCTCTTGATCAAAACCGGTTTGTTAAAAACTGAAGTAAAGTTTTATGGCCATTTTGGTGTAAGGAATAATTTTAAAAATACAATTAATTAGATTTTAATGACAGACGTAATTGTAGTTATACCATATATTAGTTGTTTTTGTATTTTAAAATAGTTACTATAATTATATAGAATATCATTTAATAATCAATGAGAATTTTTTAAAAAAAATAAATTTATTTAATTCTAAAAATAAATAATAAAATAAATTGGAGAAAAAGAAACAAACACAGCAAGTTGTGTGATCGATCGCGTGACTCGAACCCTGACCTGGAGCGTGGTAATCCGATGCGCTTCCACGGCGATGCTTGTCAGAGAGAAAAATAATTTGTATATAAGCCAAGTATGAATTTCGAAGGCTATTTTCTCTGAATTGACTGGCCATTCGGCGCAATTACATTAAGGGTTGAACATCCTATAGGAGTACTACTATTACAAAGTCTCGTCCCCAAATGAATTTCCTTAGTCCTGCCCTTCCCTTGTTAGAATAGTAAACATGTTTTTTCTTCTCTTATTCATGTTGTTTTTCTTGTGTTTTGTATTGTCACTACCTCGCCATGAAAGTGTTTGCAGCCATGCATTCCTATGCAATTTCCCATTTTCTAGGTATGGTCTATCTATCCTGGAAGTTTTTAACCACTGTTCTGATATACCCTGTTAAGATTTCATTTATTTATATGCATATGAATTCAGAAAAAAGTAAGGTAGAATAGTTTTATGCCTCCATAAATGTTATTATATGATAATTGATTTTAAACAAACAACATAAATCTCGAGAAAAAAAAATGACAATAAGGAATAAAACAATGAGGAATTCGTTGTATATTTCCTTATTCTCCTCTTCGTTGTAGAATTATTTTGAAATTTCTTGCTTCGCATTAGAAGATAAATAAAGTAACTGATTAACGTGTAAAATATAATTACAAAACTATTTAAATAAGTGGATTAAATTAACAGAAAAAAACTACGCAGAGTAAAAATAAAATTTTTCAATCCAGAAACGTGACTAACATCTTCGTCACATTATTTTTGACTGATTAAATTTATTTTTTACAACTTCAAAATAAAAGAAATAGCTTTTTAAAGGAGAAAAATAATAAAACAAAACGTTTTCGAATGAGGGAATTTAAATATTTCTGCCTTTGTGCTATTCTTGCAGGTTTTTTTGTTTTTTTTACTTTTGAAAACATGCTGTTTTTTAATGGGTGATTCATTCAGGTGTGGCATTTGCTGAATATTTGTGAAATCTTTAGATATATTTTTTTAAATTGTATTCTCTTTGAAACTGTTTAGTTAAAGTTAATACACATTTTTCTTTCTTTCTTATACTGTCTGATCTTTTCATAACATTAAAAAATAATTTAATTGGAAACAAGATATATTTAGAAACAGGAATGTTTGACTATTTTTAAACTTATCATTCAAATGTCGATTATTATTTTAAATCAATTTATATGAATAATTTAAAAATAGGTATATGTGTATAATATACTTATAATGAATGTATATACAGTTTAACCTCTATATTACGGATCTCTATATCGCGAATTTTTCTATTTAGCGAACTATTTCATGGAACCAAGAACATTTCACGATTTTCTTCGTAAAATAACCTCTCCATAGCGGAGTACATTTCCTATATAACGAATTTTTTTCTTGTAATTCAATTCTTTTCTCCCTATTTTTGTTTTATTTTTGGACATTTCAATTTATTCTCTCTTTTAACACATTTTATGAGGGTCATAGATCTTGAACTGGTTTTATTAGGCGCCTAACTCACCGAGAACAATAAAATTCTGGGCGTTTCATCCATGAAGTGTAACCTTTAATTTCCATTGTCCAGATCACTAGAAACATTTTCGATATCTCCTTTCACCTTCAGTCGAGTTGTCTCATGTCCCCATGTCCTTGAACTAGTTTCCTTTCATTTATAGTGTTGATCAGGCGTACTGGTAACTTCGTTTCTTGTAGCTCGTAAACATCTAAACATAAAGGCTTGAGCATCAAAGAAAAAAATATAATTCCTTAGGAAGTGTGGATAAAGACGTTAAAAAATTAATTTTGCTTTAAAATTTGGTATTTATCAACTTTGTAAAAAATCGAGATAAGCTACAAAATTATGATTCATTGAATTCTTGTTCAAAATGTTTAAGAACATGTGTCTATATGAAGATGTTGACCAGGCAGTTGTGAAGTGGACACACACAATGCGAGATAAAAATATTCCGATCTATAGACCTATCTTAATAGAGAAATTTCTTCAATTTGCGAAGACATTGGAATACGACAAATTTCTAGGTAGAATGGATGGCTAGAAAAATTTAAGAAAAAATAAGGAAAAGTACGCCTGAAGCGATTTTTGATGCATTGCAAAGATGTGAGGCGTATTATGAAACAAAAAGCATTTTTCAAACAAAAAACTCAAGAAAATTTAACAAATTTTATGAGTAATTAAATTTAAGAACGCATGTGGTAATGTATGTTTAGAATTTTTAGTTATAAAATAATTTATGTTTAAAATTACTTGCATGCTTTAAATTAGGAAATGCCCTTAAAATTCATTAATTTTGATTTAAAATTATTTTCTTAATGTTGACATTATTTATTCTTGTTTACCTTGTAATGTTTTTCTTTCTTTTTTTTTTTTATGTGTAAGATATATGAAATTAATAGATATTAAAAAAATTTGCAAAAATGTTTGAATAATTCCTTTTTTTAATGCAGAGTGTTTATTAATTTAAAATTAGTTTTATGTAGTTTATAGAGTATATTGAAAGATGAACCTCTATTTTACAAATTTTCTATATAACGAACTTTTTTTCGGGATTTAGCGACTTCGTTATATAAAGGCCTGACTGTAATTAAAAAAACATTTAATATGTACTTTAAACATAAAAGTACAACTAAAACTTGTACAATATAAAATTAGTAGGTAACACAAATGTTATTAAACCAGTTTAAGTTGCGTCAAAATTTAACTACATAAAAATGCATATGTTCATAAACAACAGGACTTTCCCTTGTACTCAATATTAATGGCTATTTTTAGGGAATCAGACATTATCAAGTATATAAAAATAAAGAGGATTAGAGGGGCTGGCCACGTTATTAGAATAAACAACGTTTAACTCAGAAAATCTATCTGGCCAAGCCCACTGGAATTATGAATAGGGCTCGACCCAGAGTCTCAGGTGAGTTGATTGCCTAAAAAGAGAAGGGATTTCTTTAGCGTAAGAGTGACTAATGGGAAGACCATGGCCAAAAAAAGGAAGCCTGGATTAAAGTTTTTGAGAAGGCCAAGGCCCGCCCCCCAATGCTGTTGTGCCATTGAAGAAGATTAAGAGCTTTGTATTTATTTACCATTGTATTTAACACCGATATAGAGATGTATGAAAATCCAAATATATATAAAATATATTAAGGGGGACTGCCAAGTGTACTGAAATGGTTAGGGTACTTTAGTACAACGAAATCACATTATTCAGGTGTAAAACTTTTGCTGAGAACGTAAATTACTCATATAAATCCGCCTTGAAATGTATAAATGTCAGAAATAGTTTAGAAAATTTTTAAATTACAAAAAATAAATATCTCCTTGCTTCCAGAATTTCTTGATGCCATATTTGGCAAGCTTTATAACAAAGTCAGCAGATGGCGCCACGTGTATGCAATCTACGTATAAAAGTTTTAAAAAGTTACTTTAGAATAAAATTCTTGATAAACTGCTTAAATACACATTGATAATACTATATTTTATGAAAAAGAATATTTTGCTACATGAATAATGACTTGAATCACTTCAGAAACACTAATTCTGCTTTTTTTACATGAAAAAGGGGGGGGGGTTAAAAATAAAGTAACCCTAAACTATACGTCAAGTAACCACTCCCCATGAACCACTCACCCTTTCGAAAAGGCAAAGGTCAAATGACCTTGAGATCAGCTGACTTAGTTTTTGCTTGAATTTTAGAATGGCCGGAACAAGAATTACTTGCACCTGTCAGCTGTGGAATGGGAGGGAGAGGTGGGGACTCTATTTTTAGCACTGATAATGGGGTTATTCTGCAAAAGTGGTCTTCAAACTTTTTCTGTACTCACAGAACCCCAAGAACACGAGTGGCCAACCTTTTTGGGAAGAGTACCACAATTTGATAAAAAATAATTATGAGGGCCGCTTCTAACATTCCCATCAAACAAATATGGAAAAGTAAAAAAAATGTTACTTATAGGTTTATTGTGGAATTTTTACGCAAATAGCACATTTTTTTTTAATGCAAGAAATTTAAAAATAAGATGAAGTGCAAAAGTAGGTTTTATTGTTAATAAATTTTTTACAGGTTAGTTTCAGTTAAGTTAGGTACAAAATAAAAAAATGAGTAACTTGAAACGTTTAATTTTAAATAATTATTAAACAGTTAGTATTTACTTAATGTGGCTTTTGAATTATTCTCTTTCTTTTTTTTTTCTTTACCAATATTGGGATTAACTTTTGCAGATGCTAACAAAATTAGGTTATTATAGGTGCACATCGGCTAGTTATATGAGTAAAATTTATTTTACTATGTTCATAGCAGAAAACATTTATTCACACAAACAATATTTTGATCCAAATTTTGAGACCTTTGTCTGAGACAACCACACTTCAATAAAATTGTAAAAGTTATTTATTATCATGTATTAAAATTTCTTTTAATTTTTCAGTATGCGTTGTGTCATTTCGGGTAAAAGAAGTTTAATCTACAATGATAATGTTTTTCTATTTTTTCAACAGAACTGCGCAACTGTTACCGAATCCTTTTACATTCTTTTCACCGTACTTCCCTAGTTGGTGAGAAGAGGAAAATTAACTCTATATGTGTTGTAAAGGCTAAAGCAGTGTTTCTCAAACTGTGGGGCGCGCCTTCCTGGAAGGGCGCGATAACCCTTCAAGGGGGCGCGAGCATATCGAAAATAAAAGATTAAAAAAAATAATTTCCTGGAATGAAAAAAAAACAAAATACTTTCTGATATAATAAAAAAATACAGAGTTACATTGATATTTATGTATATCATCTGGTGAAAAAAGGTCATCAAAAATAAAAGATTCTACTTTGAACGCTCATTAGCTATCTTTGATCCTATAACTAAATAAAAAAAAATATTTTGTTTGCTTTGCTGTAATCCTACGATGAGAGATTTTTTTCTTACGTTTCTTTAAACCCAAAATATTGCTTTTGCTGGCTTTCGAACTTACTGGTACGGTTACCTGCATCCCTTTTTTTTAGGGAAGTTGTAAATTATATAATTCTGTTGCGCTTTTTTTTCACAATGTGAAAGAGTTTTATGATTACATGGATAAGCATATTGAGCACTTAGAAGGATTAATTGGCCAAGATTTATTTTTATGTGAGTGTACTGAAACATATAATACAAAAATCGTTAATTCTGTGTGGGAAAACTGTTTATTTGTTACCAATGACCTTGACAGAGAATCCTCTAATGTGACAGTCTTAATGGGAGCTAAAATGAATTGATAACATATCTCCTTTTTTGGGAGTGGCAAACGTTTTTTTAGAATCTTAAGGTACTTGTTTAGACCGAGTTCCCGGCACGACCACTATTTTTCAAAAATATTTTCTTGAACATGCTGCATTTTCCCCTATGAATAACTTAGTGGTTTTAATTGTGATGTTGTACGACTGATTATGGTTTATATATGTAAATGAGCAGAATATAAAAAAAGAATTGGGCATCTATGATCTCTCTGAAAGGAAATTAAAGCTGATCAAACAAGGGAAACACTTGCTGAAATAATGCATATTAATCATGTTAGCGAAAGTAAATTTGAGAAAAGC
>BMAV01002128.1:7500-12593 GCA_019973955.1 Trichonephila inaurata madagascariensis | reverse complement strand
TTGCTTTTTTTTTTTGAACATTAATAAATTTACTTAGTATTATCACAACAATCGCCAACTTTATTAATAACTCGCCAAGTTGGCAACCCCGATTTCCTATGTTTCGCTGAATTTGCAACCATGTGCTTCGTTTTATATAATGTCGCCAATGGGTTGCGATAATACGTAAGTACCCAAAACTTTTGATAAATACTTTAAAAAAACTCAGTACTTATGTATTATACCGTTGAACACACAATTTCGTCAATTAAAAAGACATCGCCAAATGCCGCGATATACAGCCACTAATGGAAATTGTTCCCACACGCGTTTGAACACAATAATATTTAGGATGACAGTATTTAGCGACATTTTTTTCATTGACAATATGTTTTCAATTGGCTTAATTCATGAAGTCACATGATAAAAACAAACACGTGTTTTCCATTCAATTCAAAACAAATATTAAATTAATGATTTAAATCATGGACGTCATATCACATGATAGGAAACCTGATTGCAATAAATTTAAAAACTCATGTGACGTCAAGTCAACGATAAAATATCTTGTGTTTCCAACTAACTAGTTCACGCGTAATTTGCCGTTTTGTTTCTTTGCAGAAACTTTTCTTAAAAGTACTATATGTATAAAAATGCATTTTTTTTAAAAGTATGCATAAATACGACTTTTTTAATTTAAAAAAATCTTTTTGAAGAAATTTTTCCCTAAATTTAAACATTTTTCCAAATATGAAATTTGAATTTTATCTGAGTTTTACAAAAGAACAAGTACAATTAGTTTAATGTTTGTTTGAATTCAATGGAAAATACGTGTTTGTTTTATCCTGTGACTTCATGAATCAAGCCCATTGTACTTGTTGTTCTATTGGTAAAACTCAGATAAAATTTTTCAAATTTCATATTTGGGTAAAGATGTTTAAATGTTAAGATAAAAATTCTTTCAAAAGATTTTTTAAATTTAAAAAACATATTATGTTTATATTTTAAATAAAAAGCATTTTACACATATGTACTTTTAAAAACTGCGAAAAACGGCAACACCGGGGAACTGATTTCTGGAAACACAATATGTTTTATCGTATGACATGACGTCGATGGTTTTTAATACATAGAATCGTGGCTTTTCACTATGTGACTATGACGTCACATGAATTGAGCCCATTGGCAAAATTAGTCGATGATATAATACGTACCAAAATTTTTTAAGACAAACATTTTATTTTCGTTCTTTTACTCTCCAGTGATATCTTGCACTCCCTCCCCCTTAAAGTAATGATAATAAAGTATTCTGAAGCCTTAAATAAGTAATATTAAATTCTTATTTTTAATTATATCTAAACGAGTTAAAGTTTTAAAAGATTTTAAGAATTACAAAATTTTATTTTTATCGCATTTATAATCATGCTATTAAAATTTTGAATTGTAAAATGGTTGCGACAAATAACGTACTATCTTAACTATGCCAACTTTCAAGATAGCTCATCAAAAAGGAAAACCAGGGTTTTTTATAGGGAGTCATAATAAATTAAACCTTGCTTTTTATAAAATGCCGCCAAAAGGTTTTGGAAAATTTGGAAGAATTTAAAAATCATTTCAAAAAAAAAATGGCATCAGAAAAAATGTTTTTTTCCTAAAAAAATATTTACAAAAATTTTCTTTTTGAGTAATATTTTTTTATGTGAAAAATTAGTTTTTATTTTTAAAAAAAAGGGGGGAAATTAGAATCCCGTTTAAAAGGGAAAATTGACTTGAAAATTTTTAAGGGAAAATTTTTTTTCCTTTGTTTTTAAAATTTTTAAATAAAAGGTGTTTTAAAATAATATATTCAAAAAGAAATTATAATAAATTAAGATATTTTTTTCCCAAAAAAATATAAATTATTTTTAAAAGAACTTTAAGGAAAAAATTAAAAAAAATTTTTCCTTAGTGTTGAAAAAAATTCTTTAAAAACTTTTTTAAAAAAAAAATTGGGTTTTTTGTCATTTTTTTTCCAAAAATTGTTTATTTTTAAAAATATTTTGATTGAAAGAGAACCATTGAATTTGAAAAAAAAGCATCTGCACTTATTCAAATTATTGTAATTCTATCGTAATACTTTTTTTTTGAGTGAAAATTTTTTAAAACTGAATTTAATTCCAATCAAATTTATTTGCGAAATCCATTAAAAAGAGAGAGAGTGTCATTATCCTTTTTAAATTTAAATTTTTAAAAACAAGGGCATAAAAGGGGAAAAAGAATTTTAATTTTAGCTCCTTTAAAACTTAAATTAGTGCTGCCTTTTCTTTTCTTTTTTTTTTTTTGTATCACTTAAACTATTTGAAATTAAAAATAAAGAATTGTATTCATTTCTTGAAAAAAATAAATTTGGGTAAAAAATTTTAATTTGTTTTCCCTAAAATTGGGGATTAAATTTTTACATGTAAAGGATATGAAAATTTTCCAGTGAAAAATTTTTGGGAAGGGAAATTTGGGGTAGGTTTATTTTTCCCTGAAATTTTCCTTTTTAATTAAAAAAATATAGTACATATGATTTGTAGGTGATTATCTTTTTAACGGGAAAAATTTCCAGCAAATTAAAATCGAAATTTTTTTCTAAAAACTTTTCTAGAAATTACGGGGGGGTTGTCTTCGAACGGGAAACAAATAACACACGCGTTTCAATCTTCAATAGCACAATTTCAAAAATTCCGAAAATATTGAACACAGCAATTCAAATTCGTGATCACAAATTTCGATAAACCGAAAGTCGCTTAATGTTTGCCCTGTATTGTGTTGTTTTCCCTTTACGTTGCCCTTTTTATTTGCCCAAAAGACCTTCTAAAGTTTTTCAGCCATTTTCACTTTCATCCCTAACCCTCCGGTTTTTTTTAGATCCCTTTTTCCCAAAGGTTTGGTAATTTTGGACATTTGGGGTTAAATTGCCCCAAATTTTAGCCCCTATTTCATTAAAGTATTACTGAAAAATATTCTCCTTCTTGGACTAAAAATATTTTTTTTTAGTCACAATACTCTCATCAGAGATAAGCAAAGTTTGAAATTTAAAAAGAAAAACATTGAATTTTTTTTTTTTGGGTATGGTTTAAAAACCCACTAAGTTTGATTTTTTCAAAATATAATGAACGTCATTTCAAACAGTATAAGTTTTTAAATAACTTAAGCAGTGAAGATTGTTTTGATATTTTTTTCTGATTTCTCCTATTAGTATATGACTTTTAACAACCTTTTAATGATAAAGACAAGAAATAACATGAGATTCTGAACTTTCTAAATATATTTTTTAAATGACGATTACATTATTGAACAACAATTGATGTAATAAATAATTAGGATCAAATAATAATGATTTTTTATGATGTAATGTTGAAGAAATAAATAAAACTGATAGGCAAGGGAAAATAGTGCACTTTTACCAACAGTAATTCAGATAATAATAATAGGACTATTCGAATCATTTGTAAATTATACTCATAATAGTTTAAAAATTAGTTTGAAAGCGAAATATAAAATTGGCAGCAATAAGAATTTTATTTATAACCCAGGCAAAACAATCTCGTCCCTAATAATAATTATGTAAAGATATTCTAAAATTTTAAATTTTGCATTAAATACTGCTTATGAGTTAGGAGATAAAATCCGTTTGTTCAAAAATAATATATTAAAGATTTAAAAAAAATGGAGACATTTCCTAAGCTATTTTTTTTTAATAGTTGTGTTTATATTTTAGTTCGAGAATAATAAGCGAATGACAAGCCTTTTTCGTAGCGATCATTCCGGGGACTTACGTATTTTACCAAAAAATTTTCGAATCAAAAAATGTCGCCCCAAAGCCGCATACAAACAATAATGGAAACCGCCCGTTGCGTTTTTGGGGAACGTAATAAAAAAAATATTTACGGCGATAGTTTTTTGAATTGGCGATGACTTTTCGTTTGGCAAAATTGATCGACGGTATAATATGTAAGTCTTCATTTTTATTTTGTGACAATGGTAACCATTGGTTTCACAATATTATGCTTTATAAATAGAAAATTTCTTTTTATATGTTTTATTTTTTTGGGGGGGTTATATTATTTATTCGAAAATAATCATTTTTAGCTTTTTAAAAGGGGGCTATTTTTTTAAAACTTTTAAAAAAAGGGAAAGTTTGTTTTTGTATCTCTTATGCCTTCCAATCATTCATCCGGTTGGGGATGAAAAATTTGGGGGGAAAAGTTGGACGGGGCCTGGGGAAAGGTTTTTGGGAAATTGGGCCCTTTTAAAGGGGCGTTGTGGGAACTTAAGTGGTGTTATAGATAAATATTAAATGAATTAAAATGAATTTAATTTTTAAAAATATATTGTTAGAAGGATTATTTTCTCTTATAATTTGGATAATATTATTATAAATATTATTTTCTCTTTGAATTTTTCCATTAAAATTTTTTAGTACCCTTTTCCTTTTGCCGGACAAGTAAAAAGTCGCCCAAAAAGATAAATCGACGCCATCGGCGTTTTTTCTCGCTGGGAAACCCCCCTTTTCTACCAAAATTTTTAAAACTAGTCGCAGTCTTTTTTTATCAGTAATGTCCCTTTTTCCCAAAACATCAAAAAAAGATGAAAACCCAAAAGAGAAAAAAATATTAATAAAAATTTTTTTTTAAAATGTTTTATAGTATTTTGGCCCCCAAAAAACCTTTCTTGGCGAGATTTGAATTTGGGGAAAAAGTAAAAGTACCAAGGTTTTTTTACCGAGGCAGCAGATTTAGCGAAAATTATTAGATGAAAAGTCGCCATTTATATAGTAAACTTCCGATACATATTCTTAGAGGGGTTACTGTATATTTTTTTTGTTATTAAAAAAGAAAAAATTTGGAAAAACTTCACCAGTAATTTTTTTTTTTTCCTTTTAATTTTTAAAAAATTTTTTCTGTTATTTTTTATTAAGATTATTCTGTTTTTATGTTTTTCTACTTTATCTTGTTTGCTAAAAAAAAAAATGAGATGTTTTTTTTAGAAATTTTTGATTTACATTTTTACATACTCTTTTGAATAAAATTTTATTTAATATCTGAACCCCCTATTTTTTTTATATTTTTAAAAGCAGTTTCAAATTA
>BMAV01002128.1:0-2500 GCA_019973955.1 Trichonephila inaurata madagascariensis | reverse complement strand
GTGCTTTTGGGGGAAAGTATTGCCACACGCTCCATCATCCGAGTACAACCAACAACTCAAAAAGATGTTGATTGAGGGAAAGGGACCCACCCAAGAAATGTGCACCAGCTGGTTCTGAGATGGGACGGTGCAAAGCAACCATTGTGTAAGGGGAGGGGATATACCATATTAAGGAACATCGCTTGTTGTTCTTCCTGTTGATAGACAATCATGAGTCACGATACATGCGTTCAATAAAGCTTGTTTTTGTTTGATTCCATAAAGGGTTGTATTTTTTTTTCCCCCGATGCTTTCGTCATCCTTTCTAATAATACTCTCCCCCATTTCAGAATTTAGTTCTGATGATTTTTAAAATTTTGGGAAAAACCCACCTGTTGCTTAAGTTTTTCACACCCGTGTACAATCATCCACAGATTGGGCTGAGAAGCAGAGATCAAGGGGGTAACGTACACCCCGGAAACCCAATTGGGGGGGATTCTAGGGGCCAAATGCCTGAATGTCTGAGTACGCATTCAACCAATTGGGCCCCAAGTGAGTGAATATTAACGTCACACGCAGCTCCCCGAGGCTTTTGGCGTGGGCCCGTAATTTTTAACTATGGGAAGGAGAGGACGACACCGAACTTTCACCCCCTCCCCAACACTACACCACACCAACGGGGGGGACCAGCTCGACAGATTTAACGTGCATCGCTAATCTACACGGCGGGTCTTTAGTGGTACTGGGCTCGAACTCATGGCATGCCTGCCATGATGCGATACCTTGATCACTGGGCTACCGCAGCCCTCATTCTTCAATGGCACAAAGACTCGAACTTATAACACACCGGCCATGAGTCCTTGATCATAACTAGTAGAGTGCCAATGGCGTAATGGACACCCCTTTAACCCCCTCATCGTGAGGAGCCCAGGATTCTAGAGGGCCCAAAGCCTGATGTTATGGTTTTGCGATCATTTGTAAAATCCGGCTTGGGGCCCAGACAGTGGCGTTACGCACACCTCCGCATTGCGGGGGAGGCACGATTCCAGAGTGCCCTAATATTCTTCGTTACACCTTTGGCCAAAAACCTGACTTTGCGGAGGGGGCCCTAATTTCGTAGACTGCCCTTGCCAAAACATATTGTAAAAGGTTCGGAATTAAGAAAATTTATTTGGCACATTGGCCCATTATTTTATATCGAGTATTTTAGTAGGGTTGAGGATTGATCTATAAATTGTCTCCTTTCCTCTTTAATTTCTTTCTCTTCATTTCATCTGGCCGCGGTAACATAGTGCTCACGGTAACGGGCTTGTGGCTGGCGTGTCATGAATTCGATCCTGTACTGCTGAAAAACCGCCATTCAGAGGGGACCAATGTACGTTAAATCTGCTTTCCCTCTGGTGTGGTGATTAGGAGAGGGGGTGCCAGCTCAGATGTCATCCTCTCCACTTGACCATGGTTCAAAATTATGTTTGTCGCCAAATTGATTGATTGATTGATTGAATATTAACGTCGCACTGTTAACTACACGACGACTTTTGGCGACGGACCACGTATTTAAAACCATGGTCAAGGATCGGACGACCCTGAGCTGGCACCTCCCTCTCCCAACTACCCACACCACACCAACGGGGGGACGTTTCAGCCTCGACAGATTTAACTTGCATCGTGCCCCACACGGGGGTTTTAGTGGTATTGGGCTCGAACTCGTGACAAGGCAAGCCACGATTCGATACCTATACCACTCGGCTACCGCGGCCACGTTTGTCGCCAAAAGCCATAGAGTAGCTGAATAGTGTGTGACGTTTATTCATACACTTTCAACTTCATACTACTATTGTCATCTTTATACAATATACAATAAGCAGATAAAATCTCTACAACCATTGTGTATTTAATGCGAGCAAAGACTACTGCACTAAAATTTGAATCCAGATTTTTTGAGATAGTTGTTTTTGAAATCCAAATGAAAAATATTTTTTTTACCATTCACATTCTCTTAATTCTTAACGCGATAGCCTAATGGTCATGATCAAACACGTGTAGCTGAAGTGTCGGGGTTCAAGTTCTTGAAGTAGTGCTTATCCGAAGGACAGAACCCGCAACCTATTGATCCAAAGCCCAGTAATATGACCACTAGACAAAAGTGATCCCCCCCCCTATCCAGGAGGCTGTTACTCGCTTATGTAGATGATACCGCTGCAGTACTCTTCCCCCATTGAGTCGGTGGATAGGCAAAGAAGGAGGTATTTGTTATTTCGAGTGTGAGTGTAGTGTGTGAGCTGTTGCGTCGTGAGTCTGACGCCTTTGGTTACTGCTTGAAGGGGATCTGACGACTTTTGATTGTTCTTTTTGCGCGTAGATGGTGCCACGACCGATCAGAATGTTTTGTGTTTTTCTTTTCAGCCAAAGTCACCAATGGGGCAGAGTATCCGGTGAATAGAACCCACGACCTATAGATACGAAACCCCACATCCACGACAAAAAATATACCCCCGTCCGAAGGCTATTACTTTTTATT
>BMAV01002127.1:0-13708 GCA_019973955.1 Trichonephila inaurata madagascariensis | reverse complement strand
ACCCGTTTTCCTTTGGCCCAAGTTTTGCAAAATACTTAAGATAAAGCTGTTTTACATGATCTATAATGCTTCTCATGCGATTTTTAATTCAATTACATTCGCCGTATATGTAACAAAAGTCATCTGGTAAATTTTCGCAACATCACGGAACTCAAAGCCATGTTTCACGAAACGCACAGCAAAACACACAACTGTTAAAAATGTTTCTGAGATGAAGCTCCCTCTTACCCAGTGCACATGAAAATTACACATGAAAGAAAAATTTTAACCAAATTCAAAATTTCAGCGTCTTACGTTCAGAATCAGTCCAGACGGTGACAGATCTCGCTGATCCTGTATAAAGCCTAGATAAGCATCTAAGTTAATGATTCGCACAAGCTGTTGGAAGAGTTGGTGAGACAAGAAAGAAAAGAAAGGCAAGATGTCAGCGCGGTGTTCTGTACTTTTCACCAAGGTTGAATGAAGGTCAGCCACGGAGAAAAAAAATCCAACGCTGTAAAGTATTTTTGGTAAATGTGCATAAAAATCCTAGAAAAATTTAAAATTTTTTCAAAAACGTGATATGGGGATGGAAAATTTTCATTATTATTTCTGAAATCAGCACCAAAAAATACATTAAGTTCTGCTATCAGTTCTCTTGTGTTTTTTTTATTGTAACTCTTATTTTTTATTGTCTCTGAAGAGTTGTCCGTCAGTGAATTTCATCAAAAGGTTATTAATCGTTGATATCAAACAAAAAATGTAAATTGATTCAAATGACAGCTTCTAAAATGCTAGTAAAAAAAATCAAATGTTCTTGATTTATAGATTATTTTTATTAAATGTTTTCTATAAGCAATCCTTATTCCGAAATTTTTTATTTATTTTCAATCACAAATGTAAATTATATGTGAAAAACTTATGAGATATATTCAAGACTTGATTTTTCTTTAAATAGATTTTTCAAAGGATAGCTTATAGAATGTAGGTATTAAAATTTAAATTTAAAATATTTTACACTTCTGATCTTTTAAATTGCTAAAATAGCTAGCTAAAATATGTGTCTCGATTAGTATACTTCATTGCTAAGTAATTTTTTTACACTACACCATGAAGCAAGCTAATTTCTAACGACGAAGCGATATAAAATTAATATAATATTGATACAACAAGGAACTACAAGACACTTTAAAAGAAGAAAAAAATGGTTGTAAATTTAATTTAAACAAGTTGTATTTGGCTGTAAGAGAAAATGAATAAAACATTCTATGTTCTCAACATTTTGACAGAATGATCAATGCGAACACTAAAGATAAAACAATGGCTATTAGGCAACATAATACCTTTGTTAACAAAGAATACCTAAAATCTCTACTCACTGTTTTTGAAAGGGTAGAATTCGCATGAAATGTAGTACTTTTTGCTTTTTTTTCGCTTTTAAATGCAGAGAAAGATTATAAAAGACAAGATTAATAGTAAATTAGTTTACTTGCTTTGATAATTAATAATTTCTTTTCCCTTCCGCAAAATAAACTTCGAAACCAAGGACTTATTATATTTAATTTATACACACACACACAATTGCTTATTTTAATAATATAAAACCATATAGAGTTTAAAACAAACATTTATTATAAAAAATATAAAGCTAGTTTCAAATATTTCTGATCTCGTAACGTATTTAAACTTAATCCATGTAAATTAAAAACAATTTTGGATAAATAACTGAATACCGAAATATATATACCAAAAATATTTCTACACATTAACGATCAAATAAAAGTTAAGATCTTACAAAAGCTTTAAAAAATGGAAAAATAATAAATGCACACAAAACAATTTAGCAAATTATTCCAAACAAAATTAACGTTGTATTCAATTTTAGGTGAAGAAATGGACAAAAAGAAAATATTCAAATAATTTTTAAAATATTAAAATAGTGGAGAGCAATCAAAGTTAAATAAAAAGATTTGGAAGGTAGATATTCAAGGAAATGTTTTCATTCCTGATTTGACTATTCATATGTGTATTTTACTATTATTACTGCAAACCGTACTATTTTGTATCATTTTAAGAGCCTAAAAAGAAATTTTACGAAAAATGTACAAGTTTAATTGAAAAGATAAGTATTGACATTTTGGATCATTGTTACACATTCAGTTCCTAGTACGTTTCTCTAATCAGTGATTTCACAGAAATGCAGTTTCAATTCTTGAAATAACATTGACTTTCCTAGAGAACTACAAATTTACTGACACTGTGATATCAATTCGTAGTAAAGTGTACCAAAGTCATATTAACCGAAAATCGAAAACAGACAGTCAATAGTACTGCGAAACAGTAACATGTCTTGGCAATGTCGCAGCTACTTCCCAAAAGTCATTAGAGTCGAGGTGTATTCTGGGAGATCACTTGTACCCGGCACAGAATCACGCGATTGATTTCCAATCGAATTCAAACTGCGTTTTAAATTAAGAGATACAAAGAGAGGAGTCTCAAATGTTGTGGTAAAGTTTTTAATTCGAATATTATTTTGCATTGTTTACGGAAAATTTCCTATTTATTCAATATTGTTCTAGCCCGATTGATTTTAATCCATAAGCATATGTTGTTCATTTTTCAGAGTGGTTTATTTTGTTTTATTCGCGTTTAGTTATAAACAGCTATTTCCTTATAGAACCGATAAACATGTGATTTTCTGTCCATTTGTTGATTCTTGGGTGTTCACAAAAACAAAATTAAAAAGTAACTTAAAGTAGGATTAAATTTAAGATATATTTTCTGATTATATTATACTTTTTTCCTCCGGGAAATACTGCAAGTTATACACTTTTTCTTTTAGTTATTTCTTTTAGTTGACGTAAAATCTGCCATATAACGCGCACCTATACTTCCAAGCAATAATTTTTAGTTTTTAGATATATTCACCGTATAGCGAACACCTCCTTTTTTATGAAGGGACCTGAAATGTACATGGGTAATGTTTTTGTGTTTTGAAGTCATCAATTCAAGTTATCCCAGATTTTTGAAAAAATGGTATACCTCTAAAATTACAAGCCCCTTTAAAATTCATAAAAAGATCATTTATGATAAATATAAGAATTCCAATCTATATAGAAGTCTAATATTTTCTATGTTAAGCTCTAATTTTTTATACCCGGAAAAAGGAACGTTAAAATTCGCTCTTATTTTTGTGTTAAAAGCACGTGTTATATTTTCCGGATTTTACGGTATTTCTTTCCTCTGGGCAATTAACTATTTAGATTGATAGCATTTTCCTTATATAATTTACCCGACGGGTGAATTATTAACGTCGCACTCTAAAGCAACACGGAAACTGTTGGCAATAGACCTCGTAATTTTGAACCACGGTGAGTGGCCGCGGTAGCAGAGTGGTCAAGGAATCGGATCGTGGCTGACCTTGTCACGAGTTCGAGCCCAGTACTACTAAAGACCTGCCGTGTAGGGAAGCGATGCACGTTAAATCGGTCAAGAACTCAAACGTCCTCCCGTTAGTGTCGTGAGGTAGTTAGGAGAGGGGGTGCCAGCTCAGGTGTCGTCCACGTCACTTGACCATGGTTCAAAATTACGTGGTCCGTCGCCAAAAGCTGGCAGCCGTCGCCAGTAACTAAGTGTATACTAAGTGTAGTATGGTTGAAGAGCGTAATTTTAGAATTTAAAAAGAACCTTGTTGCAAAAATAAATTTTATTTTTTTCTAAATTGCACTAATTTGATTTATTTTTTAACTGAATATATATCATGATGTCCTGGTGCATTTTTTCTGGTAATAAGTTTTATGTAAGAAACTTACTTTTAGAACGTTTCTTATATGTGTGTGTATATAGTTATACATTTATTAAATTTCTCCGTTTTCTCTTTTTTTCATACTTCTAATTGAATAGCAAATTATTTATAGAATTATTTCCTCGTACTTCGGCGACTGATTACTATTTGCTCGGAATGGAATGCTTGTTGTCTTGTGAGTTTCATTAAATTCAAATATTAATTATTAGTTGGGCATAGTAAAGATTTCGCAACATTTTCTCGTTCATGCCTTTATTTTAAATTTTCCCTTTAAATTTCCCAAGGCCCATTTTAAAAAACCCCATTTTAAATATAAAATAAATAACGTCAAAACTTTCAAATTTCCCTTTTTACAATATTTTTTATACTACCAAAAATTAAATTATATTGTATATATATGTAAAAAAAGAAAAAAATTTCGGAATTAATTTAGAATGTATATATATACGAGTGCGACTTGTGCAGCAACGTGTAAGCATGCATTTAAAAAAATCATCGTAGACTCCACACAAATTTTCAAAAGCTGTATCGATTTCGTTATAGAATGGCATTTCCGATCGAACAAAACAGTAAACTTGTTTTTCGGAGCAACTTCCCATATATGGGTTTCAGACATTACACAGAAGGAGCAATGTATTTAATGGAATGAGGAATTAAATCTAATATCTCATTCGAAGAAAGACAAAGTTTTATTTAATGAGAAAGTCTTTTGTGTCCGTTGTCCATTCAAGTTATTCAGGGAAGTTGATGAACCTTTTTTTTAATTAAATAATACAAACTTTTTTGGGAGCTTCTTTTCATTACATTCCAAGAAAAAAAAATTTTAAAACAAATTTTTATTTTCTTAAAAAAAGAGCCCAATGCTATTTGAAGAAGCAATACAATAGGAAAGCTTTAAATTTGGGATTGTTTTTTTACAGTTTTTTCCCCGAGATATAACCAGTTCTAAATATATATTACATAAAGATTTAATTTATATTGTCGACACACACATCATATGTTTTAAAAATTCTTTTATCCAGTTAACATTAAAACCACATAATGACTCAATAATGAAGATAACAATCCATAATCACAGTAAACACATAAATATCAAGAAAAATTTTTCCCAAACCCGTATATCTGCACTGTTTGACTAACATTGCGTAACTCTAATATAAAAAATACTTGACATCTATATAAAAAAAAAATCATTTCTGAAAAAAAAAAAAGCATATATGAGAATTTTTGCTTAAACCTTTTTCCCTTATTTTAAAAAAGAACCCTATTCGCTATTTCATTTTTAATACGAACCATAAGCTCGAGAAAATGAGAAGCTTTCCCCAAAACCTTGACAACATTTTTATTTAATATAATCCAAAGCTTTCAATATTGCTGACCAAATTTCATCGTGCTTCCCCATCCCTTTACAATATCAATGTATTCAACGCAATAATGTTTTTATAGCACTAAAGCTACAATCTTACAGCCCCTATTAAGAAAAATTTTTTCCCGTTGCATATTTTCCCAGGAGGAATTGATTTTTTTAAAGTAAAAGTTGTTGTTGTTGTCTTGTTTTTTGGCCCAAAAAGTGCAGAAGCTGTAATAATAAAATATAAGGATATAGTCAAATATTCCCAAAAGACGTGAATCACTGCCGTGGCAACATCTAGGGGACGATCCGATTAAAAAATGCCTTTTTTAAAAAAAAGAGCACCAACAAGGGGAAGGACAGATAAAGGGGTTTGGTTTTGTAAATCCAGTTGCGTGCCTGGGCAGTGCGTGCATTCCACATATGTTTTGGGAAAACCATCGGGGGGGTTTTTAGGCACTTAAAATGTTTTGTTCTTAGTCTAGTTTTTGTCGTATTATCTCGGAAAAAATTTAACCTGGCAGCGATAATTTGTTTTTTTTGGGGTTTAAGCAGAGCTTTTTTTTTTGTGATTTGGTTGGCATAAAAAAACCGTAGTAGAAAGAAGTTACAGCCTCCAGTGTATTGGAAAGGGGAATATGCCATCTCATTCTTTTCGATGTCAAAAATAGGCAGGGATCCACGGGGAGGGTACATGTTTTCCCCAATGCCCAATGGAGCATAGAAGTAAATTTGGGATTTCTTGGGACCCCCTAATTTTTCCTTCCTTGATAGCCCCCCTTGAGGCCATCAAGTTTAAGTAAAAGTTGTTTTTAAGGGTAGAATAATTCCTTTTAATTAATATATATTTAAAAGTAGAATATTTCCCTTTTCAAGTAATAGATTTTTTTAAGTAGAAATTTCCTTTTAAGTAATAGATATGTTAAGAAAAAGTTATATTTTAAATAATAAAATAAGCTCTATGTTACTTTTTTTTTCCCAAATTTTTAAAAATTGGAATATATTACTAAATATATTTTTTTAAATTTATTTTAAAAATATTTATTTTTTTTCAATCATCTATTTGTAAAAAAAACAAATACCTTTAGAAAAATAGACTTGAACATTATTGCTCATAAACACATCTGGCATTCTTTTGCCCGTGGTTGAATTTGGGTTTTTCGTGCAACCGTCAAGGCAACATATCGGGTGTCTGCGCAAAATGTGTAAGTGCTGCCGTCGTTTAATTCCATTCAAAAATCGGTCGGGGGTCGATACTTGAAATCGACTTGATAAGAATCTATCTTGTATGTTTTCTTTCAATTTTTTAATTTTTAAAATTTACGGTAAATTAAATATTTTTTGGGGTTTTAAAATAGAATCGAGAAATATTTTTAAATTTATAAAAACATATTAGACGATAATAAAAACATCAAAAAAATGCACAGACCAGCGAGGTTCTAAAAAAACAAGAAAAAAAATTCTCCCAAAAATACTTGTTTGGGGATTAAAGCTACTGAATAAAATTTTAAATAGAAAAACCTGTATGTGTTATTTGCAGGGAAAAAATTGACATCAGACAGAAAAAGAAACCCCCCTTTAAAATTAAGCGATATTTGGGAAACGTTTCAAAGGTCAAACCCCTAGAATTCTTTTTAAATTTAAAAACAAAATGTTTTGGGGAGACATTTCTTTTTTTAAAAAAATTTTTCTGTTAAAAAAAAAACTTCGCTTGGTTTTTCCCATAAAATTTTCCCCATAAAATAACCAGTTGTCGAAAGGCCCCATACTATTGACGAAACTTACTTTTCCGGCCTTTTGTTGAGATTGCAAAATTCGGAAATATTTTTTCTAAACACGTTTCAGTCCATACATCTATCTAATGATACCGTTGACCATCGAACCGATAATATAGATCAAGATGTATAGCAGCAGCTTTCGGAAAATTTCATGACAAATTGTTTTCAATTATTTTTTATGGAGCAATAGATAGCAATAATAGATTCTCATTTCAATGTTTTTGGGTTTTATTTTGTGATGGTTTTGGTAGCAGTAGAAGAACTACTTTTTTTAAACCTATAAAACTCAAAACAAAGTTTTGGTATTTTTTAAATTTTAAATAATTTTGTAAAGAGGCAAACATAGAATGGAAAAAATTTTGTCGGAATATGCACCGATGGTGCTCGTATAATTCTGGAAGATTCTTAAATATACAAGCCCTTGGGAAACAAAAATCTTCACTGTACATCTGGAACATTAAAATGATCCACAGAGAAGATATGCTTTTTAAAGAAATGAGTTCTTTCTGAATATTGGGCTAACGACAGTTGTGACCGTAATAAATTATATGAAAATAGGCCCCTAAAAAACCAAAAAAAAATATTCTGTGGACTTCGTAAAGAACAACATAGGTAATTGTTTTTTAAACCAAAAAAACCATTTAGCCGTTGGCAAAAAATTTTTTTAAAATTTTTTTCTTTCTGACGACGGCTTGATAGAGAAAATTACGAAAGGGGCAGGGATCCATTTTTAAAATACTCCCAAAATATCTCAACTCCCCCGAAGAAACCTTCATAGATTTTACGTCCAATGGGGGAAATCAAAAAGGGAATTTAGTAATAAATCACTCAATGAATTTGGGCCAGGATTGGATGATGTATTTTCTGGGACTGAAAACAAAAACATTTCGTTTCCCTTTTCAACATCCTAGTTTTAAACCGGGTTCTTTGCGGTGGCTGCTTTTGTGAAGACGAAATGTAAATCTCAGCTAAATACAAAAAAATACAAAAGAAAAAAAAAAATTTTATTTTCTTAATATTTAAAACCCTTTCTTTGAAAAGGGTTTTTCTCTGCAGAGGGCTAGCTAATGGGGGTCGCTAGTTTTATTAAACTAATTCTGAAAGTATTATTGATAAATTGGGTTTCAAAAAAACATAGTAAAAATTTTTATATATTTATAATATATTATATCAGTGTAAATGTGTGTTATATTTTTTTTATGTCAAAATTTATTTTGTTTTTTCTTCCTTTCTTTAAAAATTTATATTTTTTAAAAAAAATAATCTTTTTTTTTAAACTTTTTAACATGTTCATACCCCCTTTAAGAAATTTTCACGCCCCCCAAAGCAGCCCAGAGGTTTTTATTTGATGCGAGCGAAATAAATCTTGAAACTTGATAATCCCAAAAATAATAAAGAGATTCATTTTTACTTTCAAAAGAAACTTTAACCCTTTTTCTCCGAAAGGTCCAGAAGTGCCACTCACTTTAAAAAAAACATGGGGAAAAAACCCAAATTTTTCAAATATTTTGACAATCCAGGGAATATTCTTCCGAAATCCACTGTTCCTAGATATAGGGCAGCACGGGTTCTATGATGAGTATTTTTTGCGGGGAAGGGAATGGGTTTTTTAGCAGAAATTGCGTTTTCAGCTGACGGCGCTTTCAGTGGATTGCAATTTATTATCATTTTTGTCCCGAAAACAGTTAATGTCAAAATTTAAGTGTTTTTTTTTTTTTTAGTGAGAGGACCTTATAAAACAATTTGACTATTTATTTTAAAAACGGTAACAATTAATTTAAAGGGAAATATTTTAATTAATTAATTAGCTCTAATTTTTTAAACCCCAAAAAGTTTAGTGTTTTGTTTATGTTTATCCTTTTTTAATTTTCAATGTAGTGATCCAAAAAAAAAATATTGCATAAAAAAAAAAACTGCAGAAATTCATAATGCTGTAGATAAGGGGTTAAGGCTCCAGCCATGCAAGTTCCAACTTCAAAGCGCCCGGGCAAAAGGCTGCGGGGAGATTTACGAAAAACGCTTTCAATCCAAATAACAATATTCAAGGTATTATTTTACTACCCTAAAACACACCCCGCACTTACTACCTCATCATCCTTACGTTTCTATTTTGGACTCTTTAAATATATGCCTAATATGCATATTTTGGTTTTTCCGGGAGAGGTTATGAAACCAAATAATCCATATAATCGATGTCCCTAGAGCAGCTTTTCCCAAATGGGGCGGGCCTCCAGGGGGCGGATAGTTTTACAAGAGGGGCGCGGCATATGAAAAGTGGAAAATAAAAGATTTTAAAAAACTTTACTTAAAGGGAAAAAAAAAAATACATTCTGACATTATAAAAGCAAAATAAAATTGCCACAGATATAAATATTTGAAATTCATCAGTATTCAAAATTTTTTGGAAATTTAAATTTATCAATGTTAAGAACAAAATTAATTATTAAAAAGGACTCCCGGGCTTGTCATTAAAAAATTATATAAAACATTTTATACTTATCTTGATAATGAACGGTTTGAATTAGAATCCTATTGTAGCTTTACGTCAAATGTATTATTAAACCAAAAATTGTTATTATATGGAGGGATCCCAGGGTTTTTTTGGATTGATAATAGGGTCGCAAGTATAGAAAGTTTGAGAAGCACCCCTCCCCGGGAGTTAAGGCCGTCTTCCAATTTTAAAGAATGGGAGCCAAATTCGAAATATTTTTTAGATAAAAAGTACCAAACATTAAAACTATGTTCTCCCCCACAACCGTAGGAATCACTTATTTTATCATGCTACTATTTTCCCCGAGTTGATCTTTTTTTCATAAAATGTGTCTCGTATTTTTTCTCCCTATACTGAAATGCTAAATGAGCCCCCCTTTACATTTTAAAAAGGGAAAAACGGATAATTTATGAAATTTTTTAAAAATTTTAAAAAATGTATTATAAACAAATGCATGAGTTACAATGTCAAAAATTTTTAAAATTTGGGTTTTTTTTCGTCTGAAAATGTAACCGCGTTAAGTTCACATGTCTTACATATGGTGAAAAAGTCTTAACGGGTCCAGGCCCCCAAACTTTAAAATTTCGATTTTTAAAAAAATATATGTTATAGCCCTATTTTTTAAATGTTTTGCAACCAAAAATTTTTAATGATCAAAAATTTTTGATTTATTAATAAAAACTGAAGATCCCAGGAGTAAAAAAACTGCCACGCCTTTTTTTTTAACAGCGTTTGTTTTGTATCCAAATTAGTTTTTAAAGAGCCACATTTTTTTTATTTTTAAAAATAGGTAATTTAATTTACTTTGAAACGGGGCATAGCTGCAACTCAATTCCCTATTTGCAGTACTGTTTACTTAAAGCTGTTAGATTTTTCTGCCGATTTCAATTTTTGGTGATTTTCGCAAAAGGGAAAAATTGTGAGAAAAAGCGATTGTCTGGTCAAAGACCAAAAAAAGAAGGTTTCAAGGTAATAAGTTCCTGAAGAAAACAATACTGGTGAAAGTAAGAAGAAAAAAATTTTGTAAGGAAAGCCCCAAACGATAGCCTCCTTTAGGAAGGGCCGAGTGAAAAAATATCTTTTAGATTCGGGGAATAATATTTAAAGCTTTTTAAAGGTTATCGGTGATAGATTAAGTTTTTTTCTCGGCCAGTTAGAAAAATATGTTTGTTGTTTGAATGCCAGGGAAAATAAAATAAACGAGAAATCTAATGCAGGACTTTCATCATTTTTTTTATTAATGTGCTCAAATTGCAAAATGAAAAAAAAAAAACTGAATTCATGTGAGCCTTGGAGAAAAAAAGAACATTCCAGAAATAAATAGAAGATCTGTTTTGCCAGAGATGTATAGGCCAAGGTTTTCGGCGTTAAGACATTTTGTATTATTATGTCAGCAAAAACCTGTATCTCAAAAGGCATATGACAGTATCAATAAAAAAAATTGCAGATGTGTGAGACTTTGGCAAATGCGTCGATGAGTGATGCGTTTGAAAAAAAAAAAATTTGATGGAACACGTAACTGCATTCTGTCAGTGGGGATGGCACATGGAAAACCGTGGACATACATCACTTGTTGGTGTGTGCACTTTAAATTTGGGGAAATGTGGAAAGGGCTCGATATCGAGGTTATGTCATCCTTCGTGGGGCCAAAACCACCCCGCCCTTCCAAAAAAAAAATCAAAAGGGCTGCTGGACAAAGGAAGGAGGGGGTGAATGAAATTTTTTTTTGTTCTGAAAGTAAGCTTGGGTCATATATAAAACAGTATATAGGGGATGGAGATAAAAGACATATATGTCTTTGGGGGGAAAAAATTATGGGGGACAAAAATTAAAATTGAAAAATAGAGGGGTTTTAAAGTTCAAAAAACGAATGGGTAGTCGCTTTAGAAAGTTAAAATCATCTCTTGGCAAAAAAAGTCCGATGGTAAAAAAAGGGGAAAGGCCGCCTCACAGATGTTGCCAAAAAGGTTAACAGCTTTATGGGAATGCAACGTGGTAATACCCCAAAAAGTAAAAAGAGGAGGCTATCTCTGTATGGGCTCATAAAAAAAGGGACTGACGAGCAACCCAAACACTGGTTTTGCCCAAAGGCAGCAATAGTTGGTGTAAAAATAATGTTTGTGTCCAAAACAAAAAGTGCCGGGTTTTAAACACAAAAAAAAATTTTTCCTAAAAAGTTTCGAAGCAATAAAACCCATTTTCAAAGATCTGTCGCATTTAAAAATGTTACGGGTGTCTTTAGGTAAAAATCAAAACCCCCCTGAATCTTTGAATTATTAAACTGGAAATACGCCCCCAAAATATTGGATCCGTACCCCTTACAAGAATAGCTGCGTTTTAGCTGTATGGATTACAATGATGGGCATAAGAGCCAAATTGATATAATTAAGCAATGGGGTTTTAAAAATATAACAAAAAAAACGTTATTATGTAAAGATTCCTGATAAAAAAAGCTTATCGACAGCTTTAAGCGCGTAACGGCAGCCTCCTTTGGGAAACACGAAAACAAAAGGCTGAAACTGGGGCCCAAAAAAAATATGAAATTTAAGTTGTCTGGGGGTGCATATGATCCAGGAGCATATTAGTATAAAAAGGTAACCCATATTATTTTTGTCATGTTTTTAATTTACGACTTATTTTTCATAAAATTAAGCTTTTCCCCTTTAAAACCTCCTGTTTTATTTATTTGAAATTACATGTAAATTTTTCAAATACATTTTTTTATGATTTATATTTATTTTTTAAAAAAAATTTCGACTTTAATTGTTTTTCCCTATTTCAACCCTTTTTATTCATTTTGCAGAACAGAAAAGTTTAAATTAAGCTTTCCCCCTAATTTCTAAAAAAAATACTTTTTTTCATTTATTTAAAAAATTTTATTTACATCTTTTTAAAAAAATTTTATAATTATAAACATTTTTTTAAAAAATTACTAATTATTGTCTTTTGCCACTGTTTATCTTTTTTGTAATTTTTGCAGAACTTAAAAATTAAGCTTCACACCTATTTTTAGAAAATCTTTCCTTTTATGTAGAATTCCAATACAACTTAAGAGTTTTATTTGTGAGTTCTTTTTGAACTCTTTTAAAGAAATTTCTTATCTAAGTGTTTTTTTATCACTATTTAACTTTTAACTTATTTGTCATGCAACTTCAAATTGAGTTTTATGGCCAATTTCTGTAAAATTCCTTTCCCTTTTATTGAAATTTTTTGGACAGCTTAAAAATAAGTTTGTTCAAATTTTTATACATATATTAAAAAAAAAGATTTTTTTTTGCCTTTTTCAACTTTAAAACCTATTTTTCAAAAAAAATAAAAATTAAGCTTTGCTATAAATTTAAAGAAACTACTTTTTCCTTTCTTATTTTCTCATAACTCAAATTGTTTTTCTAAACTTATACACAAAATTTTTAAAATATAGGAAAAAATTTCAGTTTTTAAAAAAAATTTTTCCAAAAAACTTTTTTAAAAAATTATTTTTTAAATTTTAAAAAAATTAATTATTAAAAAACTAAAAAGTGTGTATAACTTCAGGATCGATTTTCTACAATTTTAAAAAAATTTTGTTAAGTTTTAATTTTTAAATTCAGATTCTTTCGCGCAGTAACATTAGTTTTTTAAATTTCTAAAAGTTGTCCAATTTAAAAATTTCCTTTTTAATTTTAAAATCTTTAAGAAACAATCTTAAATTTTGAAAATAGAAAAATAGATTATGAAGTGGAGAAAGTTTCTTTTTCCCTGTTGTTTTTTTTGAAAATTAAGGATTCAAAAGAATGTTTTTTTTTGCATTCCTCGAGAAGAAAAGTCCATGACCCCTTTGTTGGCGCGGAAAAATTGTTATAATTTTTTTAAACAATATTAATAACTTATCTGTTATTTCAATCAATTTTCATTTATAGGGGGGATTTCAAAATTTCATCGAAGACTTAAACTTTCCCCCTGGTTAACAATAATGAGGTCCCCGGGGCTGGGGCTTTGATGCAAGGTTTTTGTATCCCACATACTTTTTAAAAGACCCGAGAAAAGGGAGGCAGCTTATTAAATTTTGCTCGAAACATTTTAACTAATGTAATTTATCGGAAATGGGTCTTTTTTTTTGATCCACTCCCCCAAATTTCCCCGATTTGACTTAATATTTAATTTAATTTATCAAATAGAAAAGGGGATGATGCAGAAGCATTTTTGAATTTTTAATGTTTTTAATCTTATTTAAAAAAAAAAAAAATTTTAAAAAAAATGTATTTAGTAAGCAGATAGAACAATTTATTGACTTTTCAATAATAACCATTGTGGGCCCTTTTGAA
>BMAV01002126.1:86931-144427 GCA_019973955.1 Trichonephila inaurata madagascariensis | reverse complement strand
GAACGCTACTGAAAATGATGTATCTAAAAATCACCCTCAGCCGATAATGCAATTAGACTTTTGAATTTAAGTATTGCAGATAAAACTGAATATTTTCATGATGTACCAAACTACATGATAATATATTATAGTACTATATTTTAGTACTTTAAAGTTGTACAATAAAACTCAAACTTGCTACACTCTGCCCCAATTTAAAACTGGAAAAAAAAATTTTGTACAAACCTGGTGATTTTTAGCTAAAGTTATTATCCTTATATTATTTTGTACATAAATGCTTTGTGTTTCAAACAGTACTGCAAACTTAAAAAACTTATTTGGAGAAATGTATTGACATGTTATTTTTTATCATTAATATGTATCTAGAGAGAGTATCCCTTTATATATAATTATATTTATACTTAAAAAAAGAAGATAAAAGATACAGAATTCTCACTCTGAAGTTTAACATGTAAAAATATTTTATTAAAGATTAAAATTATTATTACATCAACAAGTAGTTACAAGTCATGAATAATTTGTTCCATTCTAATCAAAATCAGTTTCTACTAATGAGCAAGTTGATTAATTAATTATAGCATTGTTTTACCAAGACAATTCTAAATTTCAAGAAACTTCTCAGTTCTCTAAATTATACTTGAACAAAATATTAAATTACTTTGAAGTTTATCAAAGAAATGCTAAATCAGTACTCATACCATTCCGAAATTTGGAACTTATGCATTAAACTGCCAAATAATTTCTCCTAGCAAAAAGAGATCAAGAACTTTAAAAAATTATATCATTACTGTGTTTAACATGATCCTAATTCTCGATAAATATCATACAATTGATCCAAGTTCTCTTCTTGGGTCAATACTTATAACTAACTCAATGCAACAAATTTATTCACAACTTATAAGCAGGATAATATCAATATACATGAGTCTTTTTTAAGACTTTTATATTTATGCAAAAATAAATCTAATCTATAATGATAAATTTACAAATTGTGCAAAAACCAATAAATGCATATTTGTTATATATAGTAAAAAAATTTCTACATTTGTATGATAGGTTTATACCACATTCAACCTCTGAAAAACAAATGTTGTGTTTATAAATACCAAACAAATATGTTGCAATTTTTATTTTTTTGTAAGAGAAATAAAATTCAAAAATGGCTTTTTTATTTTGATCATGTAAGGATGAACAGGTATTTTATATTCTATATATGGACACAAATTTATATTTTATAATACACAAATTTTAATCTGAAAATTGCAATGCCTTAATTTATTACCATAATTGGAATTCAATTCTCGATTAATTAGTTTCAATGTTTGTATATATAAATATAATAAGTATATAGTTAAATTGAAACATTATATTAAGAGCTTTCTTATGTTACATTTGTTAAAATGTCATGAAAATTACACAGCAAACATGTTATAATAAATACACTGTCAAAGTTGTGTAAACTTTTATATGGAAGAGCACCTTCAAAATATTTATATTGTTTGATTCTTGAAAAAGCTCTTTCCACAGTAACTTGCTTGTCAGACAATTTGCAGTTATTAACAGTTTCAGAAGGGTAAAATTGAATTTTATCTTTTTAAAAAAAAAGAGGGCTTTTTAATTTACAACCAATTTTGTCTAACTCTTCTTCAATTAAGAACCCTTTATCAGCCATAACAACATCATTTGGTTCAAGAAGATCCATTGGCTTACTTCAAAGAAAAAATTCCTTGTCTGAAATTCTGCCACAATGTAAATGTGATACAAAGCAGATAATTTTTGTAATGACTAAATGTCATTTGTTGCTGTAAAGGACAGTTGGGCTTTTGAATTGGAAATTCTGTACAGTCAATGATCACTCTACAATCTTTATTCTCAAACAAAAAAGATTTTGGCATTGTTTCCAAAACAGTCTTCTTTGTAGGGAAGTCATAATTTAAATTTTTCATGAAAAACTATTGTAACAAGATTAAAAATTTGAGATAAGATTGTTATGAAAATTTCTAATAATCTATTGTGTGTGTGTGTGTGTGTAGACATACCTGTCCTTAATTTTACCAAAAACATAAACATAACAATGGGTTGATATAATTAGCATTTATATAATTAGAATATTTCAAAACAAAGGAACTTGGAACATAGAAATGTTCTATAATGCAAACTACACACACACACACACATCTAATTAACATCTTAGCTACAAAGTAAGAATTAATGTGCTATTCAAATAATTGCAAATAAACACTTTATGCAGATCAACACTATGCAATTTAAATTGTTACAATAAGCACTGCTTGGTAAAAATAACTACATATTAACTTTATGCAATTCAAAGAATTGCTGAATAAGAATTGTATAATTCAAATTAATGAAAATAAACAGTGACGTACACAGACTACTTTCATGGGAGAGATTATATTTCTAAAAGAATGTGTTGGTGCATTACAAAACTAATGAATTTAATTACATGTTTACTACTAATATTTTTTAACAGTACAAGAGAGCTGATTCATTGACACTATCAGTCTGTGCTTCTCATAATCACCACCCAAACTTGCTACTTTGTAGTGATTTCCTATCTCAGCAGCCCCTCATGAGGGAATTTCGACTGTGCAAAATTATATACATATTTAAATTACAATATGCAGGAATGAATTTAATTTTTTAAGCCTACTTTCCAACTTAATACATAACTCAATGCATCTAAACTTTTTTAATTCCTCTTCCCCCCCCCTTGTATTTGTACATTCTTTTTTCATAAGATACTTATAAATGTCTCCAAAAGTTATTGGAAACAACAACTTTTTATTATATACAAGTACATGTTTTGTTTGCTCTCTGAACAAATGGATAGGGAAGTTTGTTCCTATTGCATGTTAATTTTTCATCATATCTAGCCTTTGACATTGTTTCCAATTCTTTATAATCGCTCGACATGGTCTACAAAGCATATAAATTAAGATATTAATATACATATATTGTTATTTTTCTAAACATGATATTATTTATAAAATACAATACATGTTATATAGATTCAGTATACTGATTAAATAACTATAACAAATTATTGCTAATCTTAATTAGCATAATTAATCTTTAATGGCATAAAATTAAACAAAATTGAAATAATGAAAATTTTTCAATTATTAGTTTTTTAAGTACAAGGAAGAATTTGGATTTGATGTGGACGAACACTTCAGCAATTAAATACACTAATCCAACAGTATAGTAAGAATAAAGAAATGAAAATACTTAGATGCATTTTCTACGTATTTTTCTATACTTTTCACTATAAATAAGCTATTAGAATGTAATAAGTGCATACAATTCAGAAATTAAACACACTGATTATAATCTTAAACTATCCAAAAATTAACAAAATGTAAATAAGTAATTTTCACATATTTATAACTATTTTCCTTTAATTAAATAGGGGAAAAATGTAATACAATATCTAGTATAATGAAGTTTTATATGTAAAAATAAGTACATGCAGTGTATCTAATTATATTCTAAATAATATAAAATTTAACAAACACAATTATTTAAAAAAATTTCCAAAATACTTGCCATTACTTTTCATTTGATAAACAATAAAGAAACAAAAAAATCAAAGAAACCAATACAATTATGATAATAGAAGTTCTGATTTTAAATATTCTATTAGTCGCCAAAAACCACGATAAGCTAGCAATTGTGTCACCCTTGCTCTAAATGAATCAAAAAAGTTTACAAGATATTTTTGCAAAGATACTGAACATTACATCCGAAGTATTGTTGGGTTCCAGGTCAATGTTGTTGTGTACAAAGTAGAACTTGTCCATAGTTATTAAAATAATCTTAAAATGACGAGAAAAAAAACCGTTGGTGATCAACAGTACAATAACTCATTAGTTACAGAGCATTCAGAATAGATCACAGAAGTGGTATCCTGATCTGTGTGTTTCTTTACGTTTGCAAAATTAAAATTCTTCGAATTCGAAATGCTCAGAAATTATTACACTCTTTTTAAAACTTGTAATACCGTCGGCGTATTTGATAAAAACAAAAAATATTGAAAATGAAATAATTAAAAAGTACTCACATTTCAGTCAAAATGTCTTTCGGAAATTTAATACATTACAGAATTTCGTTTTGTTATATGAAAGTAGATGCAAATCCAAAAATGCCGCCATAATACTCAGTCGAATGAAGCACATGGCTATTTGTTTACGCATTGTGTCATGTGACTGTGACGTCAGGTGAATCGAGTCCATTCAAATTATATATAAAGTGACATTAGAGTGATTTCTGCTGTTTTGCAGATTAGATGACAGATAACTTATATTCGGATTGTAAGATGTTACTTTTAGCAGAATGTATGCTGAATGAGGTTAATTCATGTGACGTCATAGTCACACGATAAAAACTATCTTGTGTTCCCAACTAATCAGCTCACGCGCTCCGGTGCCAAGTTTTGCTCTTTGCAGAAACTTTTTCTTAAAAAGTGCATATGTATACAAAATGCATTTTATTTAAAAGTATAAGTATAAAATACGACTTTTTTTTTAATTTAAAAAAATCTTTTTGAAAAAATTTTTTTCCCTAACATTTAAACATTTTTACCCAAATATAAAATTTGAAATTTTATCTGAGTTTTACAAATAGAACAAGTACTATTAGTTTAATGTTTGTTTTGAATTCAATGGAAAACACGTGTTTGTTTTTATCATGTGACTTCATAAATCAAGCCCATTGGAGTCATCAGTCAAACGGTTTCTAAGCGAGTCTTTAATATTATTCCTCTGAAAATAACGACTCGCTTGCGTTGGTAGATGAAAATATGGTTAAAATAGTATGGTCCAGCGTTTTCAAACAGTTAAATCGAATTCCACGTTTCCAAAATTTCATACGCACACACACATTACTAGCATTTTTACTTATATTGTATGTTAATCTTTCTATTTTAATCAATTCCAACTTTCTCCTTCTTTCAACAAATTTTTGAATCCATATTAAACTAGACTGAAATCATTTAGTTGCATTTCAAGTTTTTCAATTTCCAACTAATCCAATTGGGACAAGTTCAGTTTTTTAAATGAAGTTACATCAGGGTACATAAAAAAAACCGAGTGTTTTCGATAATTCTTTGAACTGAAAAGATCTCTCTGAAAACTGCAACCGATCAATCGCGTTTGTTCGCAATACTTCATATTGTACTTTGTTATTTTGAATTAAAATTCAAACCGTTTTGATCAATGGCGTGCCCAAAATATTTTGTCACGTGCCATCAATAGCCCGCGTGCCGTTGGTTTGCCATCCCTGCTCACCTGCTTGTGTTCAACTTTCTAATGTACCAAGGTGGTTAATTAATATCTCCAAATTTCATGTAGACCATATAAAAATAATCAATAGTTTATTAAAAAAAATTCTGGCCATATGCACTTCGCACATACAAATATATAAACATTATTTATACCTATGCAGTGGCGGCTCATGGAAGTGTGAGGGGTGGGGGTGCCTGGGCTTCCTTACTTTTTTGCAGTTTTAAAGTATTATTGTACAAAAGAAATTTACAACCAAAAGAAAGTAGAAAGCTTGGGCTCCACTTTTTCTGTCCAAGAGCCGCCCCTATACATAAGTTTACTGAAAAAATAAAGACTTACTTCAAGAGCTAATTCCTTCATTAAATTCTCGTAGCATCCTAATTGAGTTCTCCGTTGCAGCCACTTTCTCTGCCAAATTTTTCTTTTTTTTGCTTTCATTATTTCAATGTCACAAATAGCAGCAAATCCAAGCGCAAGAATCACTTGATCGTCAGACGCCATAACTGTTCTTGACTGTCAATATAAGCTCGACCGGTATAAAAAAAATAATTGATGGCTGTTTCCGAAGCAGAAAAATCGGCGAGTAACATTTCAATGTGGTAAAAGAGCGCGGATGAAGTCAGAGCATGTCGTTTTGTTTACGGCAACCCTTCACCCTCAGTAGGACGAAAAATTGCTTGAAAAAATTGTTTCAAATATCTACGTGTGATACGGCCTTTAGATAAATCTTAAAAAATTGCTGTGCAAGTTTTGAATTATTTTTTTTATCAAATGAGTATTGGCTGCTGCTATTCAATGGGAATAAGTATACATTATGATAGAATCAAGGACTTTCTTGAAAAGAAGTATTATGTTGCTAAGCGAGCGAGGAGATTTCCGAGTCTAGATTCAATCCGAGGTATTGTACCACAAATACGCAGTCAATGATGTCTTCTTAAAAAATGAGGTTACTAAGAATTCTGATTTTCCAAGAGCATTACTTGAAATTTATCTGGATTAAGGACTAATCAATCGATCAAACATTTCATAGAAAATTTAAGAATATCTGCATGTTTTAAATGGTGTAGTTACTGTGTACACTTTAAATGGAAGATGCAGAGTCATTTATGAATAAACAAGTGCTAACTGTGAAGTATCATGGTGAATCGTAAGTGTAGAGAATACATAAAAATGGTTCGAGAACATTACATTATATCCTACATTATCACAAGTACCTGCTCGAATGATGCCCTTATTTGAATATATACAATTTACTCCCTTGGTATGAATGAGTCTTAACTCTGTAGCAACCTACCATCAATCCAAATAAATCATATGACAAATACTTTGATGTCATATAAAGGCTCATTCACACCAAAGAAGTAATTAGAGAAGAGAGAAAATGCAACTAATTTGTCACTTTTGGGTAAAGTGTGTGGAACACTTCATTATTTTTATCAACATGTAAAAATACTCTAAGAAACAAGAGATAATGTTGGATGTTTACGTATATAACACTTAAAGTAAAAAAAAATGCAATAATTTTTGTTACTTTATCTTACACATACGCATTAATTCTTAAGGGATTACAAAATGTAGTTTGAAACTGAAAATATCGTTAACTCTTTTGCTGTTTCTACCCGAAATGAAGATTCTCCAATTCCTGTACAAATGCTGGAACTAAGTAAATAGTTCTGAAAGCAAATTGCCCCAAGTTCAACACCATTTTGTTTTTTTTAAAAAAAAAAAAAAAAAAACTCTTTTTCTGAATCTCTCATTCTATCCCCATACAGCGGTATCTAAATAAACCAGTAATAGACACCCCACGATGACGATCGTTTTCGCGTGATGGCTAAGATACTGGTTTTCGAATCGGAAGGTGCCCAGTTCTAATCTTCCTACATTGGTGACCTTGACTGAATTAAGAAAACGCAACTTTCTTAACTGTCGTGGCGCCATCTACCGCAAGGAAAATAAAATATATATAAATAATAATAAGAAAAAATAAATAAATAAAATAAGTAAATAAAAAAAAATATGCTCTCTCCGTAACAAAAAGAAATCGTTCACCTATCCACTGACTCACTGGTGGGAGAGTAGTGTAGCGGTATCTCTAAATAATCATGTAACACCTCCGGACAGAGGTGATCACTTTTGTCTAGTAGATATGTTACTCAGCTACGAACCCGAAAGTCGCGGGTTCTCTAACCACTATACACGCCATTCCCTCTAAAAAATGTCATGAAACACAAATGATATTTTTATCACTTTTGTTAGGGTTAATTTGGGGCATAGTATATCCCCTGCAATGGCTCCCAAATGTGCAAAGAATTAAAAGTTGCAACGAATTACGCAAAAAAGAAGTTGCCCGGAACCGCATATTTTTTTAAAGTTTTTTCCATGGTACGCGTGATTTGTATTGGGAAGCAAGGATTTAAATATTTCGTGTTTGTCCAGACTTAATAGAAAACGTGTATCTGTCTTGTCTACACAACTTATAATATTCTTTTCCATTTTTTAACTCGTGGAGCCCTAAGGTTCTACGGAACACAGTTTGAAGACTACTGGTATAGACTTCAGGTAATATACTGTTCAATCGCCGACTTAATTCATAGAATCGATTTTATAATGTAATCACGCACTGTAGCCCGTGGTCAACACTCTGAGCAAACGAACTGGTACTAAAGAAAACAACTAGATCAGGGGTGTCCAACCCAAATGACCTTGCGGGCCACTTCGGAAAAAAACTTTATAATCTCGCGGGCCGCACATAAAAATATGTACCTTTATATCAGATTTGGAAACAAAAAAACATTTATCGTAGTGAAAATTTAAAAAACAGAATGAATTATTAATTATAATAATGAAATGATCAAATGTTTAAAATATTACAGTTGCCATTTTCTTGAAAATTACGGTGTTCCTTTTGAATTGATCTTTCGTTACTCATTGTTGAAATTTGATAGTGCTATCATTTTCCAACGATTAAGTATACGTTGCCCTTTATCTTAAATAAACGTCCTGAATATATTTTTTAAACTTTTAGAATTTATTAAAAAAGTAATTTATTATAGTAAAATCAAATGTAACTGTTTGATAAAATATAAATCTATTTTAATCTAAAGGACATTTCTATTATCAAAAAGGATTTATTTTAAAACAAGAACAGGTAACAGGCAAATACATTGTAGATTTATATATGTATATATATAAATTTCAAAATGAAATTTTTTTAAAAACCTGATATTTAAAATTTTTTTAAAAACAGTCGGCGGACCGCAACTTACGTACTGGCGGTCCACATGTTGGACACCCCTGAACTAGATGACGCTGCAAGGATAATGAGATACCAAGGTTATCTTGGCACTACATGATAAAGCAAGTTTCCAACAATTGTTGGATTTTCCTACAACGTATGTGAAAAATGCGGGGTAGCCTTATACTACACGAAAACCAAGAATTGCTTCAGAAACTTCAACCTTTCGTAACACGTAATGCTGTACTTTACGTATTATGTCTTAATTCAGTGTTACCAGAGCAACCCTTGTTTAGTAAAAACAAATTAAAAATCCAGAAATACATGTCTCTCGAATCAAAGAATCCGAGTTTATGAGGGTTAAGCTAAAAAATTAACAAAAATGTGTAAATGAAAAATATAAATCTTTCTTTTAAAAAGTTAATATTTATTAAATACATTTAATTCAAAATAACACACTAAGCTAATTCATTTTATTAATTAAAATTTCTTTAGTAAATGTATATTTTGATTATTAAAATCTTAATAAAAAATTCAATTTATATATCATGATTAAATGCTGGGGAGAGGGGGAATGCAACAGATAAATTATTCATGATAGAAAATGAAAAAGCGTAACTTTAAAACCACGAGAGGGAAAAAATGCACCATATTCATATTTGACCTATTTCATACTTACTTTACGAGATTCTGTAGCAATAAATTAGAATCCTTTTAAATATTAGAAGAAATAGCATGAAGTACGCAAGTTTTGAAATTTTAACTGTTATAATTTCTGAAGGTAAATTCTACCATTATTAGATAAAAATGCATCCAACTTTTACTATACAGCTGTCCACGAGTCACAATGTTTTAAAATTTGTAAATACATTAATATTACTAACTTGTTATATACAACTGCTTATTTAAATGTTTCAGAGGATGAATATAAATTTATAAGCAAAATGCTTACTGAAGGCTTGTAGTATTATTGAGGAAATAACAATGTTCATTTTCTTGACAATTAATAAAAATATTTTTAAACATCAGCACATTTTTTGGTGAAGCAAACAAAAGCTATGAACAAAAAAAAAGTAAGGAATTCAGAGAAAATAACAGGATTATTAAACTAAAATGTCTCCTATAAATCCAAAAACTTATTTCTAAGATGACAATTTGTATAAAAATGGAAAAAAAAATGATAGTTAAATATGCTTAGAAATTTACAGATTAAGCAAATGTTGCTGAAAAATAAATTTTAAAATAATTTTTAGTGTTCAATCAAGAATTGCAACATTTTCTACCAGAAAATAAGTGATCATTATAAGTTATTTAGAAGAAAGATATATAACACAGCTAACTTATCACTTCATTGCAGTTTAGAATCATGTTACCTGTTACCAATAATCCTTATAAAGTTCAAGACCACGCATTATTTCCAACCATTTTATTCATCTAGGATTATTATACAACACTGGAAAATATCTAGGGATAAAATTGGGTTTTTCTTTCGAAATAAAAGAACTTTAATTGTTTTAAAAAATTTATGTTTTTTAAAATTTTATTATTCATTTTTACAATTTCATAAGTATGTTATAATACCTAACCATATGCAATGAACTTTTTGAAATTACCATAAAAAATGTTTAATTTTTCTCAAACTAGAATAAGGTAAATCAATTAACTGTAGTAATTTTTTACCCTATAATCCATCAAATTAAAACATTGATGCCTAAAAGATAAATATATCTTATATCTCTTGGTATAATCTATAAAAAATGTTTAAATCATACTGCCACATTTTATTTTCAATAACTATACATATACAGGGTCTTCTTAGTTTTGACTCAGTAATGTTTGGACTAACAGATTGTATTTCTGATTTTTATAATATAAAATACAAAAATTCAATCTACAAAGCATAATTACAGTATATAACATGAAAAATATATATGTAATCTACTGTGTGTATTTTTGTCTGATCAATTTTTCTTTATTTGCAATTTTTATTTTTGTGGTTATAAGGAAAGAGGTATTTTTTTTTATCTATACACATAATTTAAAAATACAAATTTAACTTATATAAGAAAAAACACAACATTCATTTTCATTCAAAATTTATAATTGTTAAAACAGTTTCTTCAAAGAACATAAATATAATAACTTCTTTTCAAATACTTGTTTGTACATACAGAGAAATACTATTTTACAGCTTAAAAATATTGCTAAATCATATTAACATTCAAAATAAAAAACTTTATTATTTAATTGGTTCTGAGTCTATATCTTTTAATAAAGCATCTGATAAGCATTCAGGTGTCATTTTAGTTCCAAGGAAATCTTCGACTAGTTTTCGTGGAGGTTTTGATCCTCCATGGGCTAATAGTTCATTTCTATATTTTGTACCTGCTGCTTGGTTAAATGGATCCTCTTTAAAATATCGGTGCCAGATCCAAGATGCTACAGCTCTAGACATAAGATATGAATAATATTTAGCTCCATATCCTACAAGGTGGCCAAAACGTAGTTGCCATGCAGTATTTGGCACATGAGGCAAACCATAATATAAGTTCTGGATTTGAGCTAACAATTCAGTAGAAGAAAAGTTGAGAAAATTATTACTGTGACAAGCTTGATCAAATGCAGCATAAAAAACTTGCAACTGAGTTTCACAAGCAGAAAATTTTTTTTTACAGCTTTGGAGTTTGCTAACAAGATGATGAGGAATTACTTCTCCAGTTTTAAAATGTCTAGCAAATTTCGATACAACTCTAGGATCTGAAGCAAAATATTCCATTAAAACAGATGGTACTTCAGCCAAATCAGTGGAGCATCTAGTTCCTGTAACATGTTGGTAACTTGTTCTTGCTAGCATTGAATGCATTGCGTGACCCATTTCATGAAATAAGTTATCTAGCATGCCTGTAGTCAACAATGTAGGTTGAGACCAACTTGGATTGGGTAAATTTAACATCAAGACAACAATAGGTTTTTGATAAGTTCCATCATCACACAATCTACCACCCTGAATAGTGAAATGGCAATCTTGATTTGGTTTTTGAGGGCGCTCAAAAAAGTCACAATAAATATAACCAAGAATTTCCTCTTCTTCAACAACACTTATTTTTCTAACATCATCATGCCAAATTTCCCCTTCAATTACATCTTCAACTTTTAAAGATACATTATATAAGGACTTAAATATATAATTCAACCCATCCATGCAAGCACCTAAGGAAAAATAAGGTGAGTAATCGGAAGAATCAACAGCAAATTCTCTCTGTTTGAGTTTCGAAATTAAATATGCAACATCCCATGGCATGATATTTTTTGCATTTTTATTCAACTTCTGCTTCATTTCCAACATAGCACTGTAATCATCATCAGCTTTAGGTTTTATCTTTTCACTTAAAAGCCTTAAAAACTCATGAATGAAAACAGGTGTACCAGCCATGCTACCACGTACAGCACGATCAGCGTATGTAGGAAAGCCACACAAATTTGCAAGTTTTTGTCGTGCAACCAGTAGTTCATGCAACAATTCTTCTTGTTGTTTATCAGGATATAAAAATATTTTATAAGCAGCTTCTCGCAAAAGTTCATTTTTTGAATCCGAGTAAAGATCACTAACAATTATTGTTTCTCCATCTCCAGAAAACAAGTTTCGTATAGTTTCTGGAAGTTGAGATTTAAGTACTGTACGAGGAGCCAAAGTCTTACTCATAAAATGAGAGCCAACATGCAGAATATAATCATTAAAGGCAACTATTTTATCACGTGTTTCTTGATCTAAGTGTATCCCTGACTGTTCAAAGTCAAACAGAAAAAGGTCAGCAATATAGTTATCTATATGATCTGTAGAACAAATATCACCATTTTTTGTTACATATTTTAGCTTATCATATAATTCTTTATTTGTATTTAATTCTTCTACAAAACTACTAATACTGATAGATGTCTCCTTAGCTGCATATGAAAATCGTTCTTGTGGATGAGCGATTCTGACAAATTCTGCTAAATCAGCAACTTTACATAAAGTGTCTGATAATTCATCGAATACTCGAACCATTTTACGCTTACGTGTAGGGTTCTTGATCTCGCGTATAAGCATGTCTGCTTTCCCAACAGCATTTTCTTTTAACAAATAAAATCCATAAGGTTCTTGCAATTCCTGATAGCCAAATATACCAGTGCTTTCACCCAGAAATTGTGACTTAAGTGATTTTACTTTGGAAGGTTTCGTATTAAATGCATATGCAACAGAGGACCAAGATGCCAAATTTCTCTGGACATTGAAATACTGATCTGACCATAACTTGATTTTCAAAATTCTGAGATTCGTTCTAACTAGCATCTTGTTTAGGTGAAGACACAATGCAGTTAAAATTGGCGAAACAAAGCTAATTAATATAGAAGAAAATTGAAACTTCACTCACATATAAGCAAACTTGATAAAATGAACATTTCTTTTTAATACATGATACCAAAATATGAGTTTCAGAAAGCAAATTTCCGTTTGATAAAATATCGAATTTTTAATCCCTTAGAAATGTATGTAATAATAAATTACATAATTGCGCGAAAAGGCTGACCGAGCATATTCGCAAACAGTAAACAAGAAATTCATTTTCATGTTTTCCGTCACCTTAGAGAAAAAGAAAAGTTGAGTTGATATAAATTTTCTTCCACATTTAAAATATAGGCTGTTAAATTAGTGATTTTACTTCCTTATATCATTATTATATGACATTAGTTAACAATTTAAAATTCCAAAAGTGTTAAAAAACAAAAAAGTCTTTATTTAATTAATAAGCATCGCGATGAAGCTTTTACTTAAAAGTTGAACGCATTACGTTAGCAAACACTGGCATCGTTAAGTGAAACTCATATGTTTGGTTTGGTTATTGAAATGTGTTCGGTGCCTTTTTAATGAATTTATTCAAAATAAATATAGATTATACTTACAAATTCAGAAATTGAATTATTTGTTTGCTTAGAAATTTTTTTGTTCTCTGAATTCTACTTTATTATTGTATCCGGATCAATATATACAAGTATACATTAAGATAAATTCTTATAAATAAAAACTTCATGGAATCGCTGAATTGGACAATTAAAAAGTATGCTTCGTTTTAAAATTAAAAAAATGTTGAGATTTTTCCCTAAAGTCAATAATATTTTATTTGTAGAATACATTTGACTTTCAAAGTGATACATTATGCAAAAAAATGTAAAGGCATTGAGATTTATTACATTTTTTGTTTGTTTTTATTTCACTTTGTAAAGTTATCAAAAACATTTACGGTTGAAAAATAACTAGTACTGTCTCTTGATTAGAAAAATGTGTTTAAATTAAAATGTTTTGGAGAGGGAAAATGTTTTTTATAGATCTTGAAAATTTTAACTAACCAGCAGAGATTCTTTAAAAAATATATTTTAAGGATTATTTTTTAAAAAATATGTGTGTATCCATTTCAATCTTTACATATAGAAGGACTCTATGTATTATTTGAGCCGTATTAATTTTTTATTACTATCGCATGATAGTAATTGAATAGTAATGATAGGAATTGATCTTATGAAATAAGGAAGTTGTAGCATATGAAAAATAGCTAGGTAACCTACCTATATCATATATGATGTCCTAAAAGTAAATTTTTTTTTTTTTGCCTTCATCTGACAATTGGAGTTTGTGAAGGGAGTTGTACAGTTCTGTTGTATGATTGATGAAATAAATCTAAAAATTGATTATAATAAAATAAATTATTTTATCATGTATATGTAGATATAATTCATTTTATTTGAGCTATAATTTAATCAATTACTCATCTCTCTCTTATCTTAAAACTGTAATATTTAATTTAGTAGAAATGCTAAAATGGTATTTTACAACCAAAAATAACCATTATTGCTTTTTCTTTTGATGATAATATATAGAGAGAATAAATTGTTTTATATTTCTAATTAGAAATAAAAATTGGGTACTTACCATATTATCGCAATCTGTTTGTGACATTATTTGAAACAAAGCACCTGGTTGGCAATTCAGAGCATGCGATGCATAAGAAATAGGGGTTGCCAACTTGGTATGTTATTAGTAGAATTTGCAATTGTTACAATAATAGGTTAGTACCAAAAATTCTGCTACATTGAAAAATGCTACTTTGAGTTTGAATTAAGATTAAATAACTGCTAACAGTTTTGTGTGTTCCCTGTTAATTACAAAATTTGGCTTTTTATTAGACAATGTTATTTGTTTTTGTATTTTGTTTTTAATTTTTAAGCATAAAAATGTTCCTATAGTCAAAATGTACTGTAAACTATTATGTATATGCACATCATTATTTAATGTGTTTTATGATTTTGAAATTTATTTTTCAGCACTCTTCAATTTATATCTGTTATTCAAGATGTTTGTGACAAAAAGAGGTTATATATTGAGTCACTGAGGTTGCATGAGTACAATAAACAGGTGAAAGAATGGTAAGTTTTGTTCTAAAGGGAAAAAAATCCATTACTGTGTCTTAAAAATATGTTTTTGTACTCTTATAAAAATATTAGATTTAATTTAATAACAAGACTTAAATATGCATGATATTAATTATTATGTTCTTTTAAATTTGTCAGTTTCATTTATTCAGAGAAATGGGACATTTTATATCCACATTGTTTTTTATTTTGGTGGAAAAAATTAATCTGATTCTGCATATTAATTTATAATTCCTGAGCAAATTCGAGACACTCAGTTTTAATATCTATTTTTTTTTAAAAAAATTAAAACATCAATTTGATAGCTATATAATTCTTTGTCTTGTACTTCATCTGTTTGAATTTTGAAAGGAAAAAAAATTGTTTGTTATTATTGGGATCTAATTTATTATTATATTTTATGTTTAAGGAAACAAAAAAATTATGTTAAACCAGCTCAAAAGGAATCAAAACTTCTGTGCAGTAAAAAAGAACCAGCAACTGGTAATTTTTTATAAAATATATATAAATGATTTTCTTGCATTGAATTTATCATTTCTATCTTTATTTCTATAAATATCATTTTTTTAAAAATTTTCAATTGTCTAATTTATTTTGGATTATATTTTTACCACACATTTTATTTTTGAATTTTTATTAATTACCATAATCTTATTTAATGTTACATATAAAATCTCAACAATTGTGTTATTCATAAACATAAATTCTTTGAAATATATGATACTATTTTATTTATAGCTTCTCAATTAATGATATATTCTTTTACTAATGGTTTTATTTAAATGCAGAAAAGGAAGAAAATTAAAATAATTTTTGACTGTATAAGGATAGTTTATGATTTATTTGTACATAATTTCCTACTTCTTGATTGTAATATCTCCTACATATTTATAAGCTTTTTTTTTTTAATTTTAAATTTTATTCACTTTTATAAAATAAAATTAAAAAAAATTGCTTTTTTTTCGAAAAAATTTTGAACGTTTTTAGATTGTTATATTTATATTGAGGTATGATTGAGCCTTGCATATTTGTGTTTATTGAACTGAGTAAGTGAGGAGTACCTAAAATATGAATGTTGTTTCCTTTTTTTTTCTTTTTGGTAATTATTTTATAAAATAATAAAAGGCTAAAAAATATTGCATTAATACTTTCGATCTTTCATTTTCCTAGTTTCTCTTAAAAGTATTTTAAAAAAATAAAAATTTAAGGGTATAGTTCAGTAATATCTATCTATATATATGTATGTAATATCGTAAAATAGAAAAACAGCCATTGGTATTAAATATCCTACAAAACAGAGGGAGATGAAATTCTGAAATAACTAAGAACAGGAGATGTATTATTGTATATTTATATATGTACATAAAATTAACGAGTATATGTTTTTCTGGGGGGTTTCTATTACATTCATGTTTATACATTCTTCTATTTGTACTCTTTAAATAATCAAAACTGAAGATAATCTGTATAAGGGTTTGGTCATCAGTATATTTTAATTTCAGCTATTTCTTTAAATTTACCTAAATTTCCTTATGGATTTTTATTTTAATATTTCCTTTTCTCTTGGGTTTGCAGTTTTACTTCAACTGTACTGCTGCCCTTGCTCTGATTGGTTTTCAATTCTCTAGATTTATAGTAACTTAGCTGGCACATTCTGTCAGCCAATCACAGAGTTAACTCTCATCAACTTCATTTTGTATAATCTTTCTGAAATCGCATCTCCCTAAAAACATCAGACTTCTTTACAGTTCTCAGTTTGGTTAGGCCACTTTCCTGATATCAAAATTATACTTTTGTAAATTTTAAAGCTTTCATTTTCATACCAGCATTTAACACGCACCCTTGAATTTCGGTATTATTTTTTGTGTTAAGAGTGTGCATTATATGCTGGATTTTATGTTAGTTTAAATATTTCTGTTCTGTAATCAAATTTTACCACTTTTAGTAATTTTTTTTTTCGTAAACACTTTATAAAAGAGCATTTTATTTGATTTCTTCTGTTAAGTCATGGCATTCAAAAATTGTTTTTAATACTTGAGATATATACAACAAAATTAGTTGTAATCAATCATTTTGTGTAATGAAATTAACTCAAAATGAAATTTAAGTATTAATATTATTAACATTTGTCTGTTATTAATTTTGCTTAGCTATATCAATTACTGAAGAAATAGAAGAACTTGCTTTAGTGGATGTTTTATTAGAAAAGGCTAAAAGTATTAGGATGAAAAACAAGGTAACATTTTTGCTTTTAAATAATTCCTCTTAAAGTTTTCGTTTTTACTTTTATTTTTAAAAATACTAAGTATAAAACAATTGCACTGATCCAGTTGTGCTTTGTCAGATTTTGTTTTGCTCTCCCCCCCCCTCAGTATAATTGGAAAAAATCATTTATGTAAATTTAATTTATGTGAAAATGAATTAAAATAAGTTTACACAGCAATTCAATTTAAAGAAGCTGTTATATCTTAAAGGAAAAATTTTGCTCTTAAGGTTTGCTGTGTTTGGTTACAAAGAAATGTTTTAGAATACATTTACAGATATTGTTGATATTTTTAATTTGAAAACAGTATTGTATTAAAAACTAGGTGTGCCACTCAGCACTTTGTCTCATCAATTCAGAGTCATACTTGAAAATTCTGTTCAATAACATTATCCAAAAAGTGAGGATCATTTTCACACATTTTCAAATATTCTTGACGTTTCCAATTTTAACTATATGCACAAGAGGTTAAACAGAGGCTCACAAAATTGCTTGTTCTTACCCTTCAAGAGAATGAAGACCTCTGAGAAAACACTCCTTTGGTTGTCAACTTCTCCCCACCAATATATGATGGCAGAGGCTGCTTTGACATACATTTGCTACACAATAAAATTCATATTATTTAACATTCAGACTCAGTATATATATTATACTAGCCATTATTCACCCGCTTCACTGGGTATTTCCTGATGTTGTATAAATATATACTGTTTACATATATATAAATTATTGATATCTAGCATTAAGAATTCGATTGTATTGAAAAATATATTTACAGCTGTAACTCTCGCCTCTTGATATGAAAAGGACATAAATTATAGTTTCTATTAATATCTAAAATAGAAGTAGAAAGATTTTTTTGCTCTCACTTAACCCAATAATCAAGCAGGTTTCTGCCAAAGCAACTTTCTCAGTGGATTTCTACTCCATAAAATAAACATGCGTGCTAAATTTCATGTCTAGATCTAACAGAGCAAAAACGGAATTTTTATCATCAATACACCCTGTAACCCCATTGAAAGCATTCTTAGCGTATTCCAATTCAACAAAAGAAACATGCAAACCAAATTGTATTATTACAGTCCTAGTAGTTTGAAAACGGGAATTTTGTCTATCAATACTCCCCCGCTTCCCCCTGGAGTTGATTTCCGTAAAATCCATTCTTAGTGGAACTCTATTCAACTAAAGAAACGTGCTCAACAAATTTCAAGTAAATGGGTTAAATTCAAAAACAGAAATTTTTCTATAACTCTCCTTAACCCCTCGCAACTCCCCTCCTTTAAGGGTCAGTTTACGCAAAACTCTTTGTTAGAGGAACTCTATTCTATTAAAGGAACATACCTTCTAATTTTCAAGTAGGTGAGTCTAATAGTTTAAAAACGGAAATATTTATCTATTATGCCCCTTAATTTCCCTCAGTGCCCCTTGGGGGTCAATTTTCCCCAAACCTATTTTGTAGCAGATCTCTACACCATGAAAGGAATCTGCTTATCAAATTTCAAAACTGTACATCTAATAATTTAAAAATGGAAATAATTATCTATAATGCCCCTTAAGCCCCCACAACGCCACTTAGGAAGTGATTTTCACAAAACCCATCCTATAGCAGATCTCTACTCAATGAATGGAATCTGCTTACTCAGTTTCAAGATTTTACGTCTAATAGTTTAAAAAACTAGATAATTACCTATAACGCCCCTTGGAGGTCTATTTTCGTAAAAATCATTTTGTAAGGAATCTCTACTCTATGAAATGAATCTGTGTACCAAGTTTCAAGACTGTACATCTAATAGTTTAATAATGGAAATAATTATCTATAATGCCCCTTAAACCCCCGTAACGCCCCTTGGGGCTTGATTTTTGCGAAATCCATTCTTAGCTGATGTCTACTCCATGAAAGGAACCTGCCTACCAAATTTCAAGTCTGTAGGTTTAATAGTTTCGGAGATAGCGTGATTAGTCAGTGAGTGAGTCACTTTTCTCCTTTATATATATAGATAAATTTTATTCAGAAAGGAGAAATTTTTCTAATTACCTTAATGGAAAAGATTGATAGATTTAATATTAAAATGTAATGTTGTCAAGTTTAAAATGAGTACCTATATTACCGTAGCCTTTTTAGGTATTTACAGATCATGACTTGTTCAACATTAAATGTTACAAATTGATTATATTTAATTTTATGCATATGTAAGTGGCATACAACAAACTTATTTTATTAAGAGGCTCTTGAATTTTTTTCTTTGAATTCTAGATTGGAAAAAAGATAAACCAATGCTTTTATAAACAAATTGATAATTATTGCAGTTGCTTCCAGGCCACATAACCTCTATTCTGTATACACCATTGATATATGTTTTGAATTATATTAAATTTTGTTTTTGAGGTAAAATTATATTAAGTAAGCTTACAAATTTAGCTGTTAAATGATTGAAACTGTTTCTCATGTACTTAACATTTATTTCTTTAAAAAAATTAAAGAATCACATTCATTTTCTTATTTATCATTTTCTGTTTTTGAGGAATAACGTTTTATTTTTAATAAATATGTGTCTTTTTAAGAAGACCTTACCAATATTTGTAATTCTAAATGAAAAATCTACTCCTTGTAAATGTCATTAAGGATATGAAGTGTTATGGAAATCTATTAACTTGAAATATCAAGAGGTTTATTATCTTGGATTTCTTATAGCTAGCACAGATTAAAATATTAAGTTTCTTTTTTAAAAAAATTTCAGAAACCCTTTATATATTTGTATATAATTTTTTAAACAGAAAATGTTCATAAAAAACTTCAAAAATATTTTTATGATTTTCAACGTATTATTTAAAATTTTATGGAACTATATACTTAACACAAATCATTTATATTCGGTTGTAACCAAAGTTTCCCATCACTGTTAATATTCTCTCTACAAACAGTGCATGTTGGCATATTTGCTCATATTTTATCAAATGATTTTTGGTATTTGAAAGAAAGAGACTTGTTTTAGAACACTGTGTTGTGAAATCTGTAAAAAAACATTATCATTAAGTACAAGGTGTTTGAAATGGAACTATCCTGCTGCCAGATTAGAACCATCATTTACTTCTAGTTCTGTTGCAAAAAGTCAGCTGCAGAATGTCTCCCAATCATGTGTACTGCTTTAGGTATTTCAGTTGTTTATAATATAATGCCGTGAAGGTTTGGTACCAAAAATTTAAAAACAAGGACAATGACATTCAAGAAGCACAGTGCTTTGGTGGAAAACTTTCTTTACAGCCCAATATTTAATTTTCTGTAAATAATTAGTAATTGTGATTTCATTACTATGTTGCATCAGTTTTATATGCAATATTTTTTTTTACTTCTAGGATTTAACTAAGGAAACTAAAAATAGTATGATTAAACCTCAGTCCTCTACAGAACCAACTACTAATGTATCCAAATCAAATAAAGGGGAATCACAATTCAAGAAAAGACTGTGCAACAATCTAAAAGATTTAAACGGAGACAAAAAAGTTGTGCCTCGTAGTAAAAGTGCTTTAATTTCCTCAACTTTAAAAACCACTGTAGTCCCTCGATCAAAATCTGCTAATACACAACATATATTAAAAGATGAAGATAAAGTGCCAAAGATTAATGAAGCCATTACCAAAGCCAATTGTCGAAAAAATATAGTGACTCTTGTAAATAAGAAAGTAGAACAGAGGGTTTCTGATAAATCCAGCTCAGCTGTGCTGACAAATAAAGACTTAAATGAATTCAAGAAATTGTATACTAATTTCAATAATTGTGATAAAAAATGTAATGGTAAATTACTCAGCACTGAAGATTGTAATAAAGTATTAAATTCAGGTAATTTACAAATTTCAATATCTAAAAAACAATTTTTTAAAAAAATTTTATATTGAAAAATATTTTTCTTATTTTCTGATAATATTTTTTAAAGGTGTTTTAGCAATGTGTTTTGCTTTTTGTTTTCAAATTGATGCTAATGTTTTTTATAACAGTTTGGAAGTACCTTCTAGATTTTGCTGAGTTGGAAATATTTAACTATTAAGTCATATGTAACAAACCTGTGGTGTGCAGCCAATTTGCATGAGTATCACATTTTATATCAATTATAATAACCAGCTAAGTTCATGTTAATTTTTTGGTGCTAATTTGTTATTAGAGTGCTACGCACCAAGTTGTTTATGTTCGCCAAGATGGGCGATTACATTACAATATGTTTACCTTGATATTTTTATCATGTGTAATGTGGTTGGCATGGGAATGATGCATATTATAGTTAGTTTTAATTTTTCTTTCCCTGGTAACCCTATTAATTTCAGACAATTTTATTTCAATTTCTTTAAAAATGTAATCATTTTCTTTGCAATTATTCTTCAACCTGCTGCTTCTGTCTACTGTTGTATTTTGTGCTATTTTTAGATATGGATACTTCTAACATCATTGGTGAGTACCAGGATATTTTTTTAAAGAATATGAGGACTGAGTTTTTAATTATTGCTGAATTGCACTTTTCCACTTTATTTTACTTTTAAATAATGCATTTTTAAATGTTCCTTGGTCAAAGAAATTCATTAAAGGGACTCACTTGTTTTTGGAAGATTGCAAGTTATCAGCAATTATTAATTGATATTCATTACTGATTAATTATATATATAATTATTTTGTGTTAATATAATATAATTATTGATTGATATTAGTTATTTTCAATCTATCCCTATGTTCTTTATTTGAAATATATTTCAAAACAGTTCTTTAAACTTATTTTACTTGTGATTTGTTACAGCTAGACCGCCATCTTGGATTCCATATCACTCAACAACAAGCTGTGCTTGGCGCATAGCACTTTGATATCAAATTAGTTTCACATATATTTATATTCTTCAGTGCAGTAAAGTACTGCATAATCTTTTTTCTGTAATCAAAGGGAAGAATTGTCCTAAAAATGGGAATATTAATAAATAAAGAATAAAAAAATTTTTTTTTTTTATTGTTTAGTAAACTTTTTCCAATTAAAAACAAAAAATGTAGAAATCAGCATTATATATAGAAGATAAAATAGAGTGTTCTCAGTTATATTGAATAATGTACTATACTTATATTTTTCTTTTAACATGAATCATTTTTGAATAAATTAAAAGAAAAGTAGAGAAAATTTTAAAACTTAATGTGACCTAATGATAAAAGTTAAAAATGCAATCAAATATTGAATATTTTTAAAAACTAAAAATCTTTGCCATAAATGAAAATGACAGCATTGCAAGTAATTGATATCCCCTCTCTTCTGAATTGGTGAAGTGTTTCTATCTCTTGAGAGACAAATATAACTTGCTTTTTGAACAACCTATATAGTATAAATACTTTAAAGCTTATTGTTTGTAAAACAATTTTAAGTCAATATATACCTTATATAGCTACATTTTAACAAAATAATATATATATTTAAGTATACTTAAGGGAAATCTTTAAAATATGGTCATATATTTGCTGCTAATTAAGTCACAAATAATATTTTACAGCCATCTAATAAAATTTTTTTACTCTTATGTGTTGACAGTTTAATTTGTAAGACTTTTATCAAAGAAATCTATCTTTTTCGATATTTGTGTAAGACTTGATTTTTTTAAGATTTCAGTGTTCTTAAATTATTGTTTATAAAATCCTCACATTTTTTTAAAAAAATATTTTTGTGGATGTAGTTTTTGTTATAAATAAAGAATTTATTTATAACAGAATAAGAATTAATCAAGAAAATTTTAAAGAATTTATCAAGAAGCTTTCTTTCTTTTTTTCTTCATAGGTATTTAGATTTTTCATTTAAGAATTAACTGCATTTTTTATTCATTCTAAAAATGATTTCTTTCTCATGATCTTATCTCCATGAAATATTGTGGTGTGAAATAATGTTTATGCATTAAAGCAAACCCCCCAACTTTTTCTTATTGTGAATTTATAAATTTTTGAACAATAGGATACTAGCTTTGATGTGTCATCTTTCAATTAACTGTAGTTCAAAATTAACGATATGTTCTTTTTTTGTGGTGCTAATACAGCAAAAATTATATTCAATTTATATCAGATGTAAAATAAGAACATTATTTTTCATTTCATGTCATGACATTCATGTAAAGGAAAATTTCTGATCAAGCCTTGTATATTATCTAAATCATAAAATACAATTAATTTTAATTTAGAATTAATGTTATACTGTGTTACAATGTTATGTAAGTGTATATATATGTCTAGCATCATTAGCATTCATGAACATATGAGATTCAGTTTTTTAATGTAATAAAATTACTGACTAATCCAGGATTTTCTTTTTTAAACTTCTGATTACTGCAGAAACAATTATTATAAAACATAAATTATGCTTTAAAGTCTTTGATGGTTTTGATAATTAATGTATTTTACTTTTGATTATTGAAATTTGTTTTAAAAGTAATTTCGCATTATTAAGGCATTATAAATTCTTATTTTTACACTATTATTTAAGAATAAATATATATGTTGATACTTTGAAAAATATTTTTTTAACAGTGAAATTCCCTAGGTATTTCAACAGTGTTAGTAAATAATGAAAGTATGGTAACAGTTGAAATGGCTTGAATATAAAATAGTTATAAAGCGATAATTGACTAAAAAATGCTAACTTGTTGATGTTGAAAAGACAATTAATTCTTCATATAATCATTTTTTAACTGAAAAAGTTAATATTACAATTGAAACCTATTATAAAAAGATTGTGTAAAAAATTATAATTACTTTTTTTTATTTATTTTTAAGTTGTTGTTTTTTTTACCCAGATTAGATTGCTCTCAAGTTTTAAGTAATCAGATTTATTTTCCTACCTTCAGAAAGATTCAAAATGAATTAAAACGTAAGTATAATTCTAAAAAGTTGGAATATAATGGAAAGTTTGAATGTAATGAAAAAACTATTATAACATTATATAAATGTGAAAACAGAAAATAATTATTTCAATTCAATATAGATTTTTTTCCCTTCTTTTGTGTAATGTAGTACCTTATTTCTAATTTTTCATTTTACAGAAAAGTTCCATTTAAAATCTTGTTTCAAATTGCAAACAAATGTATTCTGGTATCCTTATCTAAACCATCAAAGTAAGTTTTAATGAATATTCCCTTAAATTCGTATTTGAAAAATCTATAATTATATGCATTGTTCTTATGTGATTAAATTTTTATTTTGTAATTAAAATTTGATCACAAAAAGGAAGAGGAAAAAATACATTATTGAGGAGAGAATGCGTTTTAATTCATATTTCTAATAATATAAAATTTTTTTGATTATATAATTTTTTTAATATTGTAAATATGCTGTTGGATTGTTAAAACTACAAATTTTTTAAGATATTTGAATGTTAAATACCCTTTATCTGTATGTTCAGGATGATTACATAAACTGATATTTTGATTTTTGTAGAAGATTAATATGCTTAACCTGTTCGGGACGGGGCGATTTTCTGCGAGCCGCTCGCTAGGGACGGATGAATGCATAAGGACTACTCACTTCAGGATGGGGCGGTTTTGTCACTAAGCCTAACTTAAGAAAAAAATGCATAAATAATAAAATTTCAGTCCTAACATTGTAATTTTTGGTACCCCGTTAGATTTTTACACAAGTTGTCAGTTACAATAATACTAGAATGTGATAACGTTTTTCCTTTAACTTACATGAAATTATATAAAAAAAATATGACTTGCCTTGGGAAATAAATATCGTAAGCACTATTCATTTTTTCCCAAAATTTTTATTGACAAAACACATTAATACACTTTCAAATTAATAAAAAAAAATTACGACAAAGATTATTTACAAAAAGAAACAGCAAATTTAAAATGAAGATTGAGTGTGGAAAGTGAAAGGCAGAAACTCAGCAAGCTCTGTCTCTGACAAAATGTCCGTGTCAGAATCGCTTGAAAAATCACTTTTTAACTCTGCAGAAAAGGAATCGTCACTTTCGTCTACATCACTAATTGTTCATTTAAGATGCAAATATATTCCTCTTCTGATAAGTAACATTTTCTCGCCATAATAATTTGGAGACAAGATTTTACAAAATAAGAAAAGAAGTAAGCGAAATATATCCAAAAACAACAAAATCTTAAGCAGAACTGACGTTAAAACACTAAAACATTGCACACTGTAGTAAAGAAAATAAGAAAAAAGTATTCGATGAGTTATAAGAAACGTGAATGTTTCATCTCAAGTGGAAAGTTTATGAGCCAAGCTCTGTTTGTTGACCTTTCAATTACCCTCCCCCCTATTCAGCTGATGTGCAAAATATCAAATCCAGGCAGAATATAAACTAACTGAAGGTTAGGTTACTCTAGCTATGTTCGATTTCAATATAATGGACATAGGGTGCCATCTAGGGATCATTAAAAAACGTTCCAGCTGAAAAGTCACATTTGCACCACCCGACCATAAGATGCGTCCATGAAGAATGCATATTTGCAGCGCCTGTCGCGAAGGGGATAGCTTAAAATATATAAAGAACAAGATACAAGATTATCTATATTGTGTTTTACATATTGTGATAACTGTTTTTCTTTATTATCATGGAACAGTTGTTCTTTAACTTTTTTCATAGCACATTTCAAATGGTAACTGATATTCTATGCACTGTCAAGGTGAAATTTTATCAAGCAGTTATCTTTGGTAAAATACAAACACTCTGATATGTATAATTTTTTTCGTTCATTTTAATTGAAAGTGTATTTTTCATATTTAATTTATATATTTGTAGGATTATTAAAATGTAACATCTTATAGTTATCTGAAATTTTAAAATCGTTTTTTTTTTTTAACCAAGCGAGTTGCCTTTATACCTACAAAAATAATTAACATAAAGAATAGAATAATACATAGTCAGTTTTTATAGCAATACCTAAGTCAACAGCAACATCTAGTAGTGATTTTTAACTTAGACTATTTTAATGTTGTCTTACTATATATGTGTTTGGCTAAAACACAAAATTCTTGAGTCTCACAAATTCTAGTTTCTTTAAGTTATTCTATGTTGACACCCAACAATTCAAAGATCACTTCTGTGTAGTTTATTGTATCTGGTTTGATTTGTATTGCATTCAATCAATAAAAAATGTATGCAATTTCATTTTCATCCTTGCATCCTCTATTTCTATTGCAAAATTGAATTAATTATATTCATACCAATTCAAAATTAATACTGTTAGTAAGGAAATTTAGCAATAAATTATTATTCTCCTTTGATAGTTTCCTCTGCAAAACTGTAAAAACTAAATGAAAAATCCTGAAGAATTTCATCTAAATTTGAGATATTCATAAATCTTATTAAAAATGCATTACTTTTCTTCTTTTTTTTAAAAAAAAATTATTTTTAAATAGTCTATCTGAGATATAATATTCTGAATATCAATAGGCTCTTCTCAGTTTTATTTGTATTTTTCCTAGTTGCATGTGAACTGAGTTTAAATGAGCTGATTTTCTCAACGTATAATCCTTTTGTAAAATGTGTTTTTATGTTCATTGCTTTTTTAATTTTTTTTTAATATCTGTAAAACAGACAAATATATATACATACATTATATTTGGTTAAAATCGGTTTTTTTGTGGCCATCTTACCCACACAATTTTTGTCTAAATCAGCATGCATTGTTGAGAATATAACTCTCATATGTTGAAACTACTTGCAGTTATGCAATTTGACTTCAAATTTTGTTTGTGAAAATATAAATTTTAGGTGCATTCTCTTAAGTAGTATGTGGTGATGGGGAGAATGATTGAACATTTAATTACAAGATTTATTATGTATGAGACATTAGTCAATTTGTGCAATTCAATGCTTTATTAAAAATATTTTCTTAAGTGATTTAAAACTTTTTGCACAAGACAAGTAAATAGTACCTTTCTTTTCTATTAACAAATATGTATATGATTTGTATTTGTTAAAATCATTGCCATTTCCATAGTTTATTTGCCTGCTTTATTTTTTAACACCAATTGATAAATATTTTTAAATGTATTTTTATGTTTTTAAGTAATTAAGGTTAAAATTTTTTTGTTCACAAAGTAATTTTGTAGAAAGCCCAGTTTTTATATGATTTTCAAAGGTTTTGGCTTTAATTGCATAATGAATGTGAAGAAAAAAAATTATATGTATGGATCTTTGCTTTTCCCTTTTAATCCTTTAACGCATGGTGGTATCTCTCCGAAACCACCATTTCCTAAAGAATACCTCTAAACGCGCAGTGGTATTTGAATGAAATCAATGGTTCTACAGATATCTTTTATCTTTCATAAAAGTTACTAGATGTCAGCACTTTACAAAAAACTCTTCTTTCTGTGAGAAAAATGCATCGCTTTAAAAACCTTTTTTGAACACTTTCAAAAAAAGTTTCTTTAGCAAATAAAAACAGATAAATATTCAAAGTAAGTTATGTACATTTTTGCTGCATATTCTGTTCATAGCATAACTAATTTTTAGAATGATAAATTATAAAAAGAACTGCCTCATAATAAGTCATCTAAGTGGTGGTTTCGTAGGCATAGCGCCGTGTGTTTAGAACATGAAAACTGTCCAACTTGTAGCACTCATGCTTAAGAGATATTCCCCCTTGTTTTTCTTTTTTCTGACTCAGGCAGTGAAGTAACTAATAATTTATGGGGTTTTTGCCATTGCTTTGGGGGAGGGAATTTTGTTTATATTGAAATGGTGATGTGTTTCTCGAATGGAAATTTTTTCTCATCTCATTTATGTTCTTTTTATACTGAAGAGAGGTCGAATTTTTTGGATGGTGAATATATGTTCTAATATAGCTGGTACTATTTCTTTTAATATTATTTTTGTTTACCTCTTTCGATTAAATTTGCTAATATTTAATCTTTTGAAGATAATTTTTGTTAGTATTATTGCATATTTTAATAATTTAATAATAAAGAAACAATGAAAAATCTGTCTATTGAAGTTGATTTCAATCTCTTATAGTTATATTTTGTAATATTTAACATTTAAAATGTAATTCTAATGCTTAATATTGCATGTTTTAGTAAATTTATTACAAAATATATAAAGAATAATCTTACAAATCTGATCCAAATCATATATTGTTCATCCGAGAATTATGTCGTAAGTGCCTGGTGGTACTCCTATGAAACCATTTCCCCCCTCGGGGGGGGGGAATGTACTGTAATTTTTTTTAAAGTTATTTTCTCTGTTCTTAGGTACTATACATTGCATTTATTAATTTTATTTTGAAAAATTCAGCGAATTTATTTTTTCGCACGTCAAAGGGTTAAACTGTTTCTGTACCCTTTAGAAACTGTGAAAAATGCCCCAGTCTTAGAACTACTCGCATAAATGTCATATTAGTATTTTATTTGCTATTATTTTCTGTGTGTGCTATAGCCTAGGGGTCAAGGTCACAGACTCACAGCTGCTTTAAAAAATAGTATGAATGATATTGTTTATAATTAACTGTTTCAATTTCATTAAATTAGTACCTTAAAATTGAAAATTTTCTTTTATATTTTTTTATGCATGAGCTTAAAATAGGTATTTGCTATAATTTTTAGATTTTTTTAAGGTAGTATTAATTCATATATTTTTTTTATGTTTCAGATCAAAAATATTTACTTAATCAAAAACCATTTGATTCAGTAGATACTTTAAATAGAGCACTTAAAATTGTATGTAAAATTCAGGAGACTATGTTATGGATTGACCTTCTTAGTATGGTTGGAAATGCATTATCAAATCTACAATTATTGGATGAAAATGATTGGTATGTATTTTGAAAAATAGAGGAATTATATAAATTTCAATTATCTGAAAAATCTATGTATAAACATTGTATTAGAATAAATGCTGTAGGTGCTCTCTTATCTGCCTTTTTTCAAATAAAGATAAATACTCAACTGGAAAAGTGGCACATAAATTTCTATCTTGATATTTTTGTTTTCTAGCTCACAGACTTTAGTTTGTCTCATATCATTCAGTCAAGGACATTTATTGTACATACATTGTTGGCAAATTATGTTATCATTTTATATTTCTTCTTTTTAGTTTTCATTTAGAAAATGAAAACATTTTCTTTTTGTTAAGTGAAAGAAAAAAAATGTTCAGGAGTAAATATGCAAAGATGTTTCGTAAGTATACAAAAATATACACCAGTGTGTTAAAAAATTTTCCAATGTTTATTTATAAAAATGTATTTATATTTAGATATAATCTTATCTCCTTCAAAGTAGTCACCTTAGAACTTCTTAAATTGTTTCTGCCTTTATTAGAAGCAGCACGGAATGCCCTTTTTGAGATGGCATGTAGCTGGTCAATCACATTTTGCATAATGTTTTATCTGGACTGAAATCTGTTTTCTAGGAATTGGAAACCTTTATATAAAAGTTAATACTATAACATTGTTTTTTTTTAAGTCTTTCTGTCAATTTGTGAGAAATGAAAATCCAGTGGCACACATTTATGCTTTCTCACTCAATGCTCTCTGCTAGTGATTGAAAATAGAAAAAGAAAAAAATTTACTCGTGCTTTTTAGGATTTCCTTTGCTAAGCCATGTATCCTTTTTTTTTCATTTGTTTATGTATAAAAAAGATTAAAACATATTTTTAATACATCTTGTATGTATTGAACTATGAGCAATGGTTTGACATTAAGTATCCCAAATCAAAAACATATTGATACTTTTTTTAAAAAAAAAATCTTTGCTGATCTTTGTGATCCTGGTATCCAATATGACCTTTTTTGAAAATTTATCTTTGAATTATTTTGCCATTTCGGAAAAACACTATTAATGATTCTGCTTGCTCATATTTTTGAAAATAATAGGCTTTGAATATTTCAATCTATGTCTCACAGAATGAATATCAGAACTTGTAACAATAGATGCATCCATGGCATTTTGATCATGCAAGTAACATTTCTTAAGTTAATTAATACTAGTTGCATCACTTTCAAAATCATCTTTACTTTTTGAAGTTAAATCAAATTCTTTTTCTCTGTCTCTGTTAGAACCCTAGTTACACTATGTAATTTTTCAAAAGGATTTTATCGTGTATACAAAATATAAGGAAAATTAATTTATTGGATTTGTTGTTTAAAAGTCACTCTTTGTATAACAGTAAGCTATATAAATAGGACTGGAAGTTGTCCTTAGATGCATAATTGTATCTTAAATAATAGAAATATTCAGATAATATTTGCCTATACTTTTCTCAGATTTTAAATTTCTGAATATATTTAAGAACTAATTTATACTAAATAAATGTAAATTTAAATCTAGTTTTAACTATTGCAAGTTTGCATTGTTTTTTGTAAATATATCTTTTAATAGTTCCATAAACTCATCCTGCTTCTATTCTTAGTTACTTCAGAAAATGCTTTATGTATAAAATTAAAAAATCACTTAATTTTAACCTATTTGAATTAACAAGCTTCAGTGTTTATACATTAATACTTACTCAATTGGCAATTAACTCGACCTTATTAAATGTAAGTTTTTTTATTTTAATATATTTTTATTTTATTCATGCTGTGTTAATACAATAATTTTATTTCAATATTTACGCTTAATTCAATTTTTCTTGAATCAAATATCACAGCAAATTTTTATTTAGAATGAACTTTATTTTGAAAATTTTATTTCTCTATTATTGTAAGGAGCATTAATTATGTATGAAATTTTACTTTCAAGAATTATTTTTATTTATGACAGTATAAATTGATGCAGTTTTGTTTTCTTACAAACTAGTTTCATATTTTATTTTTCAGGAATGTGGCTCGCTTGTATTCTTATTTAGAAAGTATCTATCATGAAAACCTTCAAAGAGTGCCCATATTAGATCCAAATTGATTCACATAAGAATTGACTAAACCAGACTATTCCTTTTTCTGTAAAATGCAATATCTCACAAAAGAGATCTTTTAACATAGGTTGTAATTATATTTTACTTTTATTGAAAGTAAATCATGGATTGATTTTTAAAAAAATGAGTAAACTTTCCTTCACATTTTCAAATTTTATAAGTTACTGATATTTTGTAAGTTAATTGAAAATGTATGAATTTAATAACTTAATATATTTTTAAAAAGGCAAATTAGTTATTTACTGAAATCTTTTTCTTGTATTTATGTGCACAGTATTTACTTGAAAACTCAACTTATAATATTGTTAAATGAAATACACACACTGTTCTTTCAATACAAAAAACTACCTTAACTATATACCTAACCTAAAATTAAGTATTTGTCAACCGTATACAAAATGAAATGTTACATGGATTTTGTTTATCCATCTCAATATTTATACAAAAATTATGATTCATACTTTTATGTTATAATTGCAGATTTGAACTTTTTCTGAAAAATGAAAAAAATATTTTTATTTTTTAAGTTCCCCAAAAGCTATTTTATCTTTATGAAACTGTGATAAAAAAGGGAAGGAAATTTGTTGTTTTGGAAAATTAATCCAGAAAATTTTAAGGGTTAATAAAAATGTTGATGATATTGAGTTTTGTTTTAAAAAATTACATATATTTACCTAATTACTTGATAGGGAAAGATTGTTAAATATAATTCTTGAATTAAGATAAAATTAATTTTGTCAAGAGAAAATTTTTCATATGAATTCAGAAAGTTTAATTATTTCTTTCGAGTAAATTTTTAAAATGTTAATATGTAAAATAAAATTTGCAATGCTTTTAAATTTGATGTTATGAAAAATTCAATTCAAAATAACTGTATTATTGAAAATTTGATGTGTAAATGTAATTTGAGTCATAGTATTTTATAAATTAATTGTAAGAACTTTTCTAAATTTATTCAGGTATCTCTAGTTATGCTTGTATATTTTCATTTCCCCAAAACATAATTTAACAAGAATTGTTAATAAAAAAAATAATAAAGAGCTAAGAGATAACAGAAAAGGAAAAGCAAACATGAAAAATGTTAACCAAGGTTAATTTAAGATAATTATTATTAAAGGTAAATATTTATTGACCTGTATTTGGACATTTGATATGAACTACATATTTGCCACTCCACAAATATATGCCTGCTGCACTTTAGACAGGATAAAAATAAAAAGTCACCACAATGTCCAATAATGACATAATTTCTTATTTGGAAAACAACTTTTCTTACATTATTAGATATTGAAGATTTTATAGCTTATTATATAAAAAAATAAGTGAAAAACAGCTTTTGAGTATTTTTAAAGCCATTTTGTAGGGTCTATTTGCTAAAAGTCATTTTGGCAATAAATTTTAAAAGAAATGTTTTATATCCCCCACCCCCACCCCTCTTTATTCTCAAAGAAGAAATTACATTGTATCCAGTAATGAAATGGATGAAATCTTATTTCTATATACATTTAACTAATATCATGACAAATGCAGATGTGCATAGAGTGTGGAATATTCCTTTCCCAAGAATTGATGAATTATTTGTTAAAAATACTATTTAAAATGTGTATTTTTGAATATCAATGAATGAAAATCTGGATCTAAAAAATTACTTGTATGCTTCTGAAGTAATTATTAATTATGGAAATTTTGTATTGTGAATTTTTAAATAATTAATAGTCTTTATTTGAAATTTAAAACTATGAAAATCAATCTAAATAAAAAAGTACACTTTTTATTATACAGTAGAATTGACTATTATTATTGTTTTGTATGTTTATTGTTGGCTAGATAAAGCTTTGTCTTTTTTCCCAAACATTTTTTTTTTTTTTTTTTTTTGCTGATTTGAAATGTTTAAATTTAAGATATTTGATGTTATTATTTTATAAGCAAACACAAATTAGTTTTTGAAAACTTTTAATGAATTTAAAGAGAAAATAACAAATTAAATATCATATTCTTCAACATGTGCACAAGTGTAATTTTTACTTTCAAAGAAAATTGTTTGTGTAATTTTTTAATAATTTATTTCCAATACCAAATTCTTTTACAATAAAAAGTATGTTTCTTTTTTATTTGTTATGACTGAATTCTTTTATAATTAAATAAGTTTAAAATAATAATAAAATTATTTAAATTGAGGATTTTAGAAATAAATTGTGGTAATCGACATTTTTTCTTCTATGCAAGTTACTAGAAAATATTTTTTCAAACTATTAATTCAGACATATTAGACACAAAAGTTGATAAGCTGGATATTGTAATTTGTGGAAAAATCAATATTGATACAGGACACAGTAAAAAAAAGTATAATGTATGTACAATTTTTTTTCGTGTACAAAGCATCATTGTTAAATTTTTATTTTACAGTATACACAGAAAGAGTTTGAATGATTCAGATTTTTTAATGTTCAGTGAAGACAATCCAATAAGTCTCAACGGAGTTAGTTTCTAATGATATCCTTGTTTTGTATACAAATATATGTACACATAAAAAAATATTTCTGGAAAATTTATTTTAACTCTTTTTTTCCCTTTTAAAAATTATTTAAAACCTTTGCTTGTAATATACAGATGCTAAATCCTTTGAAAAAAATTATGACGAAGGAATCAGAAAACTAAAGAACAAAAGAAAATTCAAGTAGAGTCCTTTCTTCAAAAAAATAGATTATACAAAAAAGCATTATTATTCCAAGTAGGGCAAGTATAAAAATCAGAATTGAATTTGCAGACATAATATTAACTTGAATTTATTTGTAAGTGCAATAAACTATTTCATAAAATACAGTCAAACCTCTATATTGTGAATTTTTCTACATAGCGAACTACATACATTTGAACATTTCACGATTTTCTTCATAAAATAACTTCTCTATAGGGAAGAGCATTTTCTATATAACGAACGTTTTCTTTTGTGATTCAATTTTTGTTCTCCCTTTTTTTAAAGTGTTTCTGAAAAAATGTCAAATTATTCTCTCTTTAACACATTTTATGATGGTCATCAATCTTGAACTGGTTTTTTTATATCCCAACTCGCCGAGAGCGATAGAGTTCTGGACGTTTCATCCAAAGAGTGCAACCTTTAACCCCCATTGCCTAGTTCACTAGAAACATCTTCAATATCCTCTTTCACCCTCAATGTAGTTGTCCCGTGTCCCCGTGTTCTAATTATAAAAGGATGAATGTTTAATATTGTATGCTTTAAATCAGGGGTGTCTAACACGCGGGCTGCATGTGGCCCGCCAGCACATAAGTTGTGGCTCGCCGACTCTTTTCAAAAATTTTTTAAATATCTGGTTTTTAAAATTTTTTCATTTTAAAATATATTTGAGGGGAAATTATATATATCTATTTATCTATATATATATACACCCACACATATAATATCTACAATGTATTTGCCTGTTACTTGTTCTTGTTTTAAAATAAATCCTTTTTGATAATAGAAATGTCCTTTACATTAAAATAGATTTATATGTTATCAAACAGTTATATTTGATTTTACTATAGTAAATCACTTTTTCAATAAATTTCGAATTGTGCATTAGGCATATCCTTTATTATGGAAGGTACAGGATTCTCTGTGTGTGCGACTTTCATTTCTCCTCCTCCTTTTCTGTTTGGAGTGCCCAAAAAGCAAGAGGCAATCAGAGATGTTTTTTAAAGTTTAAAAAAATATATTCAGGACAGTTAAGATAAAAGGCAATGTATATTTAATCGTTTGTGAATGACAGTACAATCAAATTTCAACAATGAGTAACGAAAGATCAATTCAAGAGGAACACCGTAATTTTCAAGAACATGGCAACTGTAATATTTTAAACACTATTTGATCATTGCATTATTATACTATCTATGTTTTTATACGTGAAGAATAATGAAAACAATAATAATAGTTCATTCTGTTTTAAATTTTCACTCCAATAAATGTTTTTTTTTGTTGTTGTTTCTAAATCTGATATAAAGGTACATATTTTTATGTGCGGCCCGCAAGGTCATTTGGGTTGGACACCCCTGCTTTAAATTATAAAATGTCCTTAAAATTAATTAATTTTAGTATAAAATTATTTTCTTAATACTGAAGATACAGTGAATTCTTCAACATTCTTTTTTCTTGTTTTCCTTGTAGTTTTTCTTTCTTTTTTGATGGGTATGATATATAAAATAAACATATACTAATTTTAAAAAAAAGTGTGAATAATTACTTTTTTTAATACATGGTGTTTATGAATTTAAAACTTGTTTTATGTTGTTTATAAAGTGTATTAAAAGGTGAACCTCTATTTAAAGAATTTTCCTTATAACGAACTTTTTTCCGGAATTTAGCGACTTTGTTATATAGAGGTCCAACTTATATAGCAAAGGCCTTCTACTGAATTTGGTCAAATTTCTTTAAGTAATGCTATTAATTTTATGCAAGAAAAATACTTTATTTATTAATTATTCTTTGAGAACTTCGAATATTTGGAATTACATTTTATGATATTCATCCATATAAAATACCTGTTGTGTTACACTTGTATAACTTAGACTTGCACACAAATTAAAAGATCTCTTGCCTTCCCTCTTTTGAATGTAATTACTTCCCAATTGTTGCCTCTTATCAGTCTGTAATGTGTTCCCTTCACACTCTTTTCAAATTATCTCAAGGGAAAAAACCTTTCAGGAATTGTTTGGTTGGTTTTTGAGAATCTCTTTTTCTGTGAAAGAACCATGATGTATATAAACAAGTCTTATTATTTAAAGTAAAGTGAAAGTGGCTTATGGATAGGGAAATCTTAGAAGATAATGACAATGCAATCTTGTGCGTAAGACAAGATTGCTTGCTCTTCAAACTTTTCAACTCATGGAACCCCTAGAACTTGAAGGTGCTTTCGTGGAACCCCTAGGACTAGAAAGTGTTTTCATGGAACCCCATTTCATACACATACTTCAAAATAATATTTAAAGTAGCTCAACATGTTATAGGCACTTAATGTAAAAGCAATTTTAAAAAAGTATTGCATGTATTATTAAAAAATTCTAATCTAATTTTTTAAATATAATTTACTCATTAATAATATTAATTTGTGATTCAAGTGTCACCTATCCATGCATTATAATTAGTAACTGGGATATGTGCTTGCTTTTGTTCACACGAACTGTCGAAGTCTAGGTCTATTGAGATTAAATGTAATCGCATTGCATTTTCTGAGTTTAATTTGTTTTTATACTTTGTTTTTGTAGCCACTTACGGTGAGAAATATATTTCACTTAAACACAATATTCTAAATGCCATTAAAATGTTAATAGCTGTGTGAGAAATCAAGTGTATTCTGCATGAATTTGCAACCTAAAATTTAGAAGCTGTTTTTGCTTAATTTTGCCTGGTGGCCGAATGGTAGCGTATCGCACTTTCACATCACAGATCTGGTGTTCTATCCTCGGGTTGGGTAAGGTCAACTCAGACTTTCGTCCCTTCAGTGGGTCGATGTGTACCAAGCTTGCTTGGGGACTTAACACTGGGGGTCTCGTATTGGACTGACCACCTTATCGGGATATCTGCTCATGCACCTCAGCGTCCAAAGGTCACGCAGACTGAGATGGGCACAGTAGGCCTTGCCCCTCATGGGCTGTTGTGCTACTGAGCTTAGTTTCTTGCTTAAATTTAGATTTTAACATCAACTCTGTTGATATGTTGTTCCCTTTCCTTCATTATATGTTTTGTTTTCCACAAATGTAAAAAGTTGCATTTTCCTTTAGAAAATTATTTAGTTTTGCAAGACATAGTGTTACTTAATGAGTATAAAACTACCTCGTGGAACCCGAGATAGTAAACAATAGAATATTCACAATCTAGTAGAAAGTATATATATAAAGATAAAACATTTTAATATTATATTCTTATTATAATAAAAGTTTAATAAGTGTTGCAAAATAAAGTTATAATATATAAATAAAATTTTCAGTTTTAATAAATAGGATTAGCTTTAGATACTTGTAACTATAAAAACTTTAAATAGAGATCGTGAATACATTTTGCATACATATTTATTTTTCTCGATTTTCTTATTGTGACTCGTGGAAGCCCTGGGTATGCCTTGTGGAACCCCAGGGTTCCATGAAACACATTTTGAAGACCACTGGTGTAAGATAATAGTTTTAAAAGATACTTTGCTGAATATCTACGTACTTTTAATAGGTTTGTATACACTTGCTATTTTTTTATTAGGAAAAGTTAATGGTATTCGACGCCGAGTGGTATCGCCACAGGTCCGGGGTTCAAACCTCGGGCTAGGCAAGGTCGACTCAGCCTTTTATCCCTTCAGTAGGTCGATAAATGAGTACCAAGCTTGCTTGGGAACCAAACATTGGGGTTTCGCGTCAGACTGACCACCTGACTGAAACATCTGCTCATGCACCTCAGCGCCCAAGATCACGAAAAAAGATGAGCACAGTAGACTTGTATGGTATTCTGATCCAAGGTGTCTGTCTGACTTCGCCATGTATCAAATAAGTAATATTTGTTATTAATAACTAAGACTAATAAGGGGAGGGCACGACTAAGGAAATTCATTTGGGGCCAAGACTTGGTGTAATAGTAGTACTCCTTTAGGGTGTTCAACTCTCAATGTAATTCCGCCGAATGGCCAGTCAATTCTGAGAAAATAGCAATCAAAATAATTGCATAGAATATCATTTAATATTTAATAAACCTTTCATAAATAAATTTATTTAATTTCAAAAAATAATTAAAGGAATTGAAAAAAAAAGTTGATCGCGTGATTCGAACTCTATCCGCCGGCACTGAAGGCAAGCGTCTTACCAACCGAACCACTGCGTCGCTGGAGGAAATTAAAGCTGAATTGTATAAAAGCTAAGCTTGAATTTCGAAAGCTATTTTCTCCGAATTGAGTGGCTATTCGGCGGAATTACACATTGAGGGTTGAACACCCTAAAGGAGGACTACTATTACACCAAGTCTCGGCCCCAAATGAATTTCCTTAGTCGTGCCCTCCCCTTGTAAGTGTAATTCACACTCATTTGCTGATAGCAAACATATTAGAGTTGTGCTTAAAGTTGATTTTACAAGAAGTCTCTTCCTTCTATTACATCCCTATCACTGATGCATACTCATGTTTGCCACGACTTAAAATGTTCGAGTGCTTACCTCAGCCTCAAGCTTTGTATAATTTGTGATATGTAAGCTCTGGTGTAGATTAATGCAGATTTCACTGGCTGTATGAAACTGGATTGAGTATTTGTGTTGCTCTAATGCAGGGGTGGCCAACCCGCGTGGCACAATGGAGTTGTAGCAGTAGCACGCGGGGACTCACAGAAATTTTTTATTTTAATTTTGAAAAAATAGTAAATAACTATTTATTACAATTTTATTGTAGTGGAGTTGTCTCAAACAAAAAACCTCTAAATTTGGATCAAAATATGTTTGTGAATAAATGTTTTCTGCTATGAACATAGTAAAATAAATATCACTCAAAACTTGCTGTATAATGTGCACTGTGATAACCTAATTTTGTTAACACATGTAAGATCTATTCCTAATATAGATGATTTGGTAAAAAAAAAAAGTAGTAATTCAAAAGCTACATTAAGTAGTTACTGAGCGTTTAGTAATTATTCTGAATGAAATGATTCAAGTTACTCATTCTTATTTTATACCTAACCTAATTGACTGAACTTGCAAAAAGTTAATTAACAATAAAAACAAGTAATATAAAAAAAAAAACTTTAAGTCAATTCCTACTTTGAATGGATGAATAGAAAGTATTTTATTAGATTGAAAATTTGAATAACATATATATAAATATATAGGGGGTCGAGTCATCCATTCAAAGTAGGAATTGAAAAAAGAGCATTATTTGTCTGCATTGTTGTAACAATGTAAACCAGGTTTGGCTGAAAAAGAGGTTTTCGACGCCAACTTTTGTCTTTGTTTTAACAGTTACATTGCTTCAACAATAGAGACGAATCTAAGTTGGCGTCAAAAACCAATAATTAATTAATTAATATTGAAAAAAAACTGTATTAACATCAAGTGTTATTCACTACAAGTTTAAAACAAATTATTTTAACTTGATTGGATGAATAGAAAGTACTTTATTAACGATTGAAAATTTGAACAAGATAAATAAATATATATAGAGAGAGAGACTAATAGTAGGAGTTGAATAAGTTTGCAATTTCGTCTCTTATTTATTATAAACTCAAACTCAGTGGCGCAACAGCCCATGAGGGCCAGGTCCTACTGTGCCCATCCAAAGCCCCTTGAAGGAGATGGTCTTGACCCATCCAAGTATACGTGACCATTGAGCGCTGAGGTGCATGAGGAGATGTTCCGATCAGTCTGAAGCGAGACCCCCAGTGTTTAAGCAAGCTTGGTACTCATTTATCGACCCACTGCAGTAGGGATGAAAACTTGAGTCAACTTTGCCCGGCCCGGGAATAGAACCCGAACTTGTGGTGTGGACGCGCGATACGCTACCACTCGGACATTGGGCCTCTTATTTATATATTATTTTTAAATTTTGACTCCATAGACTTGCATTAAAGAATGTGCTATTTGCGTAAAATCCCCATGTGATAAGCTTATAAATAACATTTTTTTGCTTTTCCATGTTTGTTGTTGGAAGTGGCACGCATAATTATTTTCTTATGAAGAAGTGGCACTCTTCCCAAGAAGGTTGACCACCCCTGCTATAGTGCAATGTTAATTTAAGTCAACTGATGAAGCATCTGTATTCTTAATATTTATTTGCAGTAAATATAACATAGTTTACATTAAGATCCAATTTTTTTCTCGTTATTTTTAATAATAAATTAGAACAGTAAGACCTTTTTTTTCTTTTTTTTATGGAGAGTTATAATTTTTAAATAGTATATCTAAAATTATTGTTTTCAGTCAGATTCAGATTTCCATAAATGAGATGTATTTTTCGAACTTAACTTCAAGAAATTTAGTAAATGAAATGAATGAGTTTTTTCAAAGAAAATTGTTAGTGAAGAAGTTATTTATGCAAAAATTACCTTCTTTTATTTTATGAAATAAATAATCTTTAAAATTTCTAATGAATGACTAAATATATAGTACTACAATATTTATCAATTTTAATTATGAGTAGCATGCATTAAAAATGTTATGAGGGATCAGCTATATTGCACTATTTTTTGATGATAATCAATGGTTGTAAATTCAAAACCCAGAAGAAAAAAAATTGTTTAAAAACTATTACTTTAGAAAACATTACTTTTAATTAATTGCTTTTGCATAAAGTATCTATAACATGTTGATCTATTTTAAATATCATTTCGAGATACAGTCGAACCTCTATATAATGAAGTCGCTAAATCCCCCAAAAAAGTTTGTTATACGGAAAATTCGTTATATAGAGGTTCATCTTTCAATTTTCTTTATAAACCACATAAAACAAATTTTGAATTCATAAACACTATATATTAAAAAAAGTAATTATTCACACCTTTTTGTAAATTAATATCAATTTATTTTCTATATCTTACCTATCAAAAAAAGAAAGAACGAAAAACTGCTGGGAAAGTTTCCTGGCGCATTTTTCCACTTCCTGAAGAGAACTAATTTTTTTTCTTTGGAGCTCAAGCACTTATGTTTTGACATTTTCGAGCTACAAGAAACAAAGTTACCAGTGCTACTGATCAACACTACAAATGAACGGAGACTAGTTCAAAGACACGAGACAACTCCACTGAGGGTGAAAGGGGATTTTGAAGATGTTTCTAGTGAACTGGACAATGGAGGTTAAATGTTGCACTTTTTGGATGAAATGCCCTAAACTCTACTGCACTCGGCGAGTTGGGCTCATAATAAAACCGGTTCAAGATTTATGACACCATGAAATGTGTTAAAAGGGAGAACAACTTGAAATACTTTAAAAATAGGCAGACGAAAAATTGAATCACAAGAGAAAAAGTTCGTTATATATAAAATGCACTTCGCTATTGGGAGATTATTTTACGAAGAAAATCGTGAAATGTTTTTGACTCCAGAAAAAAGTTCGCTATATAGAAAAATTCGCAATATAGAGGTTCAATTGTATATTCTTCTAAGTGTGGAATGGGAACCACGAAAAGACCTTATATTTCTAGGGTTCCGTGAATTGAAAAATTTTGAAAACCACTGATCTAAACGAGCGAGACTCCACGCAGGGCTTAGGAATTGTTGAATTTGTTGTGAACCTGTAGGTTTTCAGACCTTTGTTGCCTTCAGAATAAATCCCTTTATCTTGGTGTGTTTCACAGCTTTCTCATATTTTCGTCTAGTGAGTAAGTAATACTAACGTCGCACTGTTCAGCTGCTCGAGGGTTTTTGGTGACGGACCTCGCAAGTTTGAACCATGGTAAAGTGACGAGGACGATGCCTGAGCTGGTACCCCCTCCCTTAACTACCACACCAACGGGAGGACGTTTGAGCTCTCAACAGGTTTAACGTGCATCGCTTCCCTACACGGTGAGTCTTCAGTGGTTCTGGCTCGAACTCATGGCACGCCGGCCACGAGTTCGTTATCTTGAACACCAGGCTACCGTGGCCATATTTTGGTTTATTAGATCGTTTTATTTGCGACTTCCTGATATTTGTAGAACCATAGTTTCAGACTTTTAGTAATATAACACTATTGAGTTACACGATATTTCTCATTACATGATTTTTACAGTCTTGCTTCTGAATTTTTATAATATTACAAAGAGGATTTTTGATATGGATAAATCTACACTGGTGTGCAAAACTTAAGCAACAGGTGGATTTATTGCCATAACTTCACGAAAAATTATCTGAGAGACATGAAATTCTGAAATGAGGGAGAGTATTATGTACGTAAAGGATGACGAAAGCATTGGTGCTGAAAAAGGAATACAACGCTTACGGTATGGAATCAAACAAAAACAAGCTTTATTGAACGCATAGTATCGTGACTCATGATTGTCTATCCAACAGGAAGAACAACAAGCAGATGTTCCTTAATATGGTATATGCCCTCCCCTTACTACAAGGGTTGCTTCGCACCGTTTCCGCATAATCAGAACCAGCTGGTGCAACATTTCTTGAGGTAGGAGTGCCCATTCCTCAATCAACATCTGTTTGAGTTGTTGGTTGCTCTCCGGATGATGTAAGCGTGTGGCAATACGTCTCCCCAAAGCATCCCACATATGTTCGATGGGATTTAAATCTGGGGAGCCCGCTGGCCAATCCATTCGAGTGATATCTTCACTTTCCAGCAGCTCCTGAACAGCAAGAGTGTGATGTGGCCGTGCATTGTCATCCATAAAAATGAAGTCTGGCCAATGGCACCTCGGAAAAGACGCACATGGGGAAGAAGTACCTCCTCACAATAGCGATCCCCGGTTACAGACCCTCTGTCGAAAATGTGAAGCTCAGTTCGCCCGTTCAGCATAATGCCTCCCCAGACAAGAACTTCAGGACCACCGTAACGGTGTCTTTCCTTGATGTTACTGGGATAAAACCGGGTCCCGATCTCTCTCCAAATCAAAACGCGTTGAGAATCACTTCTGGTACTGAACCGACTCTCTCATCCGTAAAGAGGACACGACTCCATTGATCAGTTGTCCAGTTTTTGTGCTCTCTGGCCCACTGTAAACGGCGGCTTCGGTGGCCAACTTTCAACGGGAGGCAGCGTTCAGGACGGCGGGCGAATAGGCTCCCTTTGTGAAGGCGTCTGGCCACAGTAAACCGCGACACTTGTCGACCCGTTGATGTACAGAGTTTCTGAGCAATGGTGCTTGCTGACTGCTGTCAACCTCTTTTCACCTGCAGGATGATATATCGGTCATTCCCTGCATTTGTCGTCCTCGGGCGGCCACCACCAACCTTTCTAACAGCTGTACCTGTGGTTTGGAACGCTTTCCAAGCACGCGAAACGACACTTTTGTTGATTCCGAACTCTGCAGCTACGCTGGTGACAGTACGCCCCTCCTCCAGCTTTCCGATTATTCTTCCACGTGTGAAGTCGTCCAGGTGATTTCTTCTAGCCGTATTTCACGAACTGACTCACTGGCACTTGCAGCGAATATGTTGAATTGCGTCTCCGTCCTTCATTTTATTCTACTGTTGAGCAGCGCGCGCCGACATCACGCGTTTTGCGTGCGCTCACGTCGCTTCTGATGTTTTGTTCCTGATATTTGCATATGCATGACGTTTCTATTGACTTACGTGTTCCCTGTACTGATCTCCAGACCTCCTTTTCTGCAATTTCATGGCTATCTGCTAAATTTTTACATTGTTGCTTAAGTTTTGCACACCAGTGTAATTCGTTTCAACCATTTCTTCCAACATAGTGTGTGTTAGAAAAAAGTATGTATACAAAGATTCAAAATTCAACTTTCATCGATAAATCAGAACATACAACTCTACAGTTATAAAAACAACGCACTTCAAAATATTTACTTTTTTTGGGTCACTGTTAGTTGGTTGCAGAGTTTCACGTTTCAAGAGTAGGATATAGTTTATTAAATCTATATAAGATTAACCAGTTAAAAGCAAATTATCTGAGAAGGTGCTTCTGAACGCAGTTTACGCAAACATTATTCAGAATTCTCTAAGTTGAGCAATATGAGTGATTATAAATCCGATATGGAGTCTGAATAAGTTAAATCGGGTTTTTTGTACAAATCAAGATCTTCGATTTCAAATCGTTCTGATATGTCAAAACCCAAGATGCCTGAGTCTGATTATATCAGACTCAAGAATAACATGGAACAAATCCAGCAGATAGAAAATACCATTGGCGGCTACGAGAAGTTATTGTCTGACCCTGAGTTGGGCAACATGGTAGTCCAATATAAGAAGGAATCAATGAAAAGAATGGAACTATTTGCAAGTAAGCTTCGGACAGTACCCCCCGTATGGAACCCGACTGCCCCGATCATACCCCCTCACTAAATTGAAAAATAAATCTAATAAGAAAGATAAATGTAAAAAAGCGTAAATCTAAAAATGAACCCTCGGATGACTTTGTTTTTCCGAATAAAACCGTCCGACCCCACTAAAACTGAAGAGCTAATTGAAACTCAAAATAACTCTGAAAACTTGACACATAAGATGTCGAGCTTTCGCTTGCGTTTGAAAACGAGATCGTAATCCCGAGACCAAATACTCCTTCCTCCGCAATATTTAAGATAAAAGAAAATTATGAAGATCAAATTAAATTTTTAAACAGCAAACTCCCTGATATTAATAGTAAGACCACAGGAGAATATATTAAATTATGTGTCAATACTGATGAAAAATACCGAAACCTAAATCACGCCTTAGAAGAAAATAAGGATTTGGAATATTATGTCATTCCCCCAAAAGAGATAAAGCCAATTAAATTCGTTATAAAAGGACTCCCCATATTCACCAAAACTGAAGAAATAAGCGCCGATTTGGAAGAATTTGGCTGTAACTGGAAACAGTTACAGCCAACTCATTTCCAGAAAAACTAAAGCACCACTCCCCTTCTTCTTAATCACACTACCCAGGAATCAACAAAATCCCCTCATTTTCGACCATACCCGCGTTTAGGTTACAAGCAAATTAAAGTTGAGGGATACTCCATTCGGGGTGTCGCTCAATGTTTTAGAGATGCAATAATTTCTTCCATACGGCTGCCAATTGCCATGAAAATCCACGAAAGAAAAGCAGGAGAATCCCGTCTAAATAAATTGCAAAGCCTACGGGCAGGGCCGGCCCTAGCAGTTTTGCCGCCCCGGACAAAAATGGAAAATGCCCCCCCCCTCTCTCTCTATATATATATATTATTTTAAGTCTTAAAAGATTCAAAACAATTCGAAATTAAGGACATAATTACTTGTTTTTATATCAAAAGAGTGAATTGTAAGACAAGGAATCGTCAATTTCAGCAGGACAATTTCTTCGAAAAATAGTCCACTGATGGTGGAGATCACAAGCGTTTGTTTTAACTTATAGTAACTACACTCAGGGCTAAAATAAAACATCTTCTATATCTCTCGATCAGTCAGAACCTCTTATTACCCTTGTCCTCTTTTGGATAGCTGACATCGGACATCGTAAGGGTGAAAGGAATGTCTGTTGTGACCTCACTCCGGGATGGGAAAAAATTTACAAGTGAAAGATGTGTAAACATATTAAATTGCATGCTTTAACATATACTCCCGCCTCAAACTCTTCAAGTTTAAACACAAAAGAAAACTGTCATTAAATATACAGAGTACAAAATAAAACAATGTTACGTTAAATGCAATACCTATTTTACACACCCAATAATATTTCAGAAAATATATCAAATTCTTTGTAAAAAAAAATATTTTTCAAATTTGATCCAAATGCCGCCCTTAAAATTTGCCGCTCAGGGCAAAGGTCCGGATTGTCCGGCCCTAGAGCCGCCCCTGCTACGGGCATACTGTCTGTTATACCAAATGTCCCAAATTTCCAAAACCAAAGAAAGGAACCCCCATATAAATTTAAACAAAAATAATAATTTCTCTAGCAACAATGTTATTGAAGGAATTTCCTTCGCTAATATTGTTAGCTGAGATAAAAATATCAAATCCTCAAACTCAAATGAAAATAATAGTAAAATAGATCAAAGTGTCAATCCCATGATTCATCTACCTCTGAAACGAATATTTCAGAAATTTATAGTTTAATCGAACTTTTTAAAATTCTTTCAGATCTGGTTAAAGGAAATGCCAAAGTTACTGCAACTACTCCCAGAGATGGCAGGCAAAAACTTTTCTACTTGTAGAATCGCTCCTAGATAATTAATTTTTCTTATTTCTAATTTTAATTTCCCCGTTTTAGTACTTTTATCTCAATAGTTTTCTCATCTCAATAGTTAAATTTTTTCTCTGAGAAGGGCAGTCATCTCCATAAGCTTACTCAACAACCAATAGCAATGCTCAATGCCAGTAGCCGAAACCAGCCACCCCATTGGCCCTTGCCTTAATGAAGCCACTCCTCCTCCAACAAGACAAGCTAACAACACCAGCAATATCGTAGTTTTAACATAGGGAGAGCCTTGACCATGGTTCAAAATTACGTGGTCCGTCGCCAAAAGCCCTCGTGTATTTGAACAGTGTGATGTTAATATTCAATCAATCAATCAACAGAGGGAGCGGAAGATTGAATCATCGATCCAGTCTCCTGTGAAGTTCAACTTGGTAGTATTATTTACTTTTGCTGAGTGGCACAATTGATTAAAGGGAATTTTCCCGATTTCATCATCGATTCGAGAGTTTTGGTTATCTCTTTCGAAGTTTCGGTTCGCACGTTTTTGAGAAGCGTTTTTTCTATGATTCGTCATTTCTCATTCTTCACTTATCCTCCTTTGTGTCACGTATTTGAAGTAATACAGTGCTGTTGAGGTAAGTTTAATTTTTTTTTTTTGTTTTTTTTTGTTTTGTATTTTTTCATTTATAAGAGTGCATTGAAAAACTTGCAATTTTAAATTTATTTAAAGATATAATTTTTGTATTAGGTCAAACGTTGGAAACTTTTCTCTTCTAATATTTTTCCCACAATAATAACTTGCAATGTTTCGGTAAATTATTGGATGGAAAATTTATTCATTTCAAACAGATATAACTTCGTGCACATTTTTAGTTATTAATGTTTTGGAAAAAAAGATCTACATAATTATTTAAAACAGAGTTCCGTAAACTATTACTAAGGTTTGATAATTATTTTGAAAGAATGTATACATAAAATATTTTTTTTAATGTAAAAATAGACTAAATACATGAACATCTCGAGTCTTTTTGGTGAGATATCAATGTTGCATGGAGAGCATTAACCGGAGATCTTGTTCAATGTTTTTGTATTATATGTAATATGTGTTATTTCATATATGCACTTAAAATTATCTTAAATAATATTTTAAATAAATATAATTATATATTTACGTAAGGATAACGAAAGAAATATATATAATTAAACGAAACGCTCTCTTTTGATAACTTTTACACAATTCTAAATGCATCTAGACTAAATTCAGTACCATGAAGATTTAAAGAGAATTAAAAGCTAACACAAAACGCAGCAATTTACGTAGATTTTTGACTCAAAATTAATTTATGCTCAATACATCCGATCGGTTACATAGGAAACCACCGATATTAGTCAAATGCTCAACCGCTTGATTTCTCGAGAAAGCTGACTTGCAATAAAGCACAAGATTCTGTTCTATGAAACAATCCTTCGACCAATACTGCTTGCTGTATACCTTTCCTATCTGCAGCAATAACCATTTTAAAAAGATTGTGTGTGCATACTTTTTAAAATATTCTCAACTCCACAAATTAATTAATTCTATCTATTTTGTCAGGAACGAAATCTTACATAAATATCGTACTGCTCCTTTTATATGATCTATTTTTATTAAAAATCGTTCTAAAAATTTCTTCAACCGCCGGCTGTTTCATATTCCTAACGAGTCAATAAGAGATCTTTCGGCCATTGATAATTCGATTCCCTGTTCGTCAGAAAAGTACTCCAACGACTCTCCATTGTACGTATCATTTCCAAGCTTGTAACAGCCTGAGGATCTCCTGATGCTGGTTGGGAAATTTTGCTCTAAATGTATAATTTTCGGTCAAAATTTTTTGAAATCTCTATTTATATTCCTGTGCAAGACTTCATCTACATTAATTCCTCCTCTTCTATTTTTGCAACAATTTTTTTTCAAAAATCATGTGGTAACTTCATGAATTTTAACATCTTCACTTTTTACGTATTTTTCATTAAAAATTTTTAATTGTTGTCGTAATACAAAAATTTTATAAGCGTTTTTTCTTTATTTTTCTATCATAGATGGCGCCACGAGACACTCCTGAGCAAATTTTATTTTTCTTCTAAATCAGCGGTGATTCACAATTCCCATTTGTTTAATTTCCGCAATTTGGTTAATCTGAAAGGCAATGGACGTTGCAGTAATTAATTTCTCAATTTTTAAGCTTTTTTTTTTAAAATAGATTTAATATTCAATTTTCACGTGTTATCCTATGGATCAGCCACTTCTAGTTTTCAACGGAAAGGTTTCGGTTCGCGGCTTCGTTCTTTGGAGAGACCAATCAAAACAAACGAAATTTCTCTTCTAGCTGTCAATCCCGTCTCCCCGCCTCATTTCCACTTCCCTGGTGTTGTGCGCAGGCTGTTTGGTTATAGGAATGATTTTTAACTTTTCTCTCTTTCACTTATTTTAATCCGGATGTGTGGATGATAGAGGAACTTCTCTCTTTGACTTAACGTAATATTTATACAGTTGCCAACCTATGTCGGAGTCACACTACCAACGTAGATGTTGTGCGATGTACGAACACGGAGGGAAAAAAACAGATTTTAATTTAAAATAAATTACCGCACTTGAGGAGTTTAAAACAAATGAAATGCAGGAATTTAATGAAGTATTTCTTAGTCAGTGTAAAAACAAACAAGCATTGAATTGATTAACAAAAAATTTTAAGAAAAACTTTTGGCGAACAGAAATTTAAAAATTCGATAAAAATTTAGAAAATTCCCAAGGAATACCAGAAAATTCGAAATCTTTTTAAAACTTCTCTAAAACCGACAAACAGATCTCGGAGAGATTCATTAGGAGTCCCCGTGTCATTTATTAAAAAAAATTAGTAGATTGTTTTTTAATCAAAAAAAAAAAAAAATCAAAATGATGTACAATTTTGAAATCTTTGTGCAAGTCATCTTTCCTGACAAACCAAGAAGAATTTGCACCCCTGCGAAAATTTAAATTTCGAAAGGCGTGCGATCTTTTCATGTGGTTTACTGCTGCAGATTCACGGATGGGGGAGGTATGCAGCAGTGTAAATCGATTTAATTTGATTTTAATTTACGTCCCACTAAGGCAACACGAGTGCTATTCTCGTAATTTTGAACCTCGATCAAGTGACGAGGGCGATACCTAAGCTTGCGCCCTACCAGTGGAGTAACGGAGAATATTAGGGCCCCCTGGAATTCCCGAATTTCACTTCATTAACAGAAGGAAAAGGGACCGTACAATTTACGTTTCCCTTGTGCGTGTCATCAAGGGAAGTCGCATAGAACGATTATGACGTATGTATACAAAATTTTGAAGTTGCGTCTACATTCTGTGTAAATCTTATCGATAAATCCTTTACCATTAAATAGTTATAGCCGTTTGAAATCGTTATATTCATTTTGACTTACCCTGTATTTCAAATATCCTATTTCAGGCTCTGTATAGAAGTATTAGCCATATATAGACAAAATATTATTATTATAGAAGTATTTTCCGTAAAAGGGAGGTTTTGAAATTAATTTAATTTTTTTTGAATAATTGCTTTTTTCGTTATTTCTTTTGACAAGAAAAAATATTTCAGTCACCTCAGTTACGCGTTAAACAATTTTCACTGTATGCCATTCTTTCTTCGTTTTTGTGCTAAAAAATTACATTTAAATAATTTTTTATTGTAATAATATTCTTATTGTGATTTTAGTTTTAATAGAATTTTGATATCTTTCGTTGCGTTTTGCAAGAGTTGCGATATACTCATATTTCTGTCGGAATAAAATTATCTTACCTCAATTAATAATGTGATAAATTATTTTTTTTAAAAAAAAGTATGTTTACATTTTCAGAAGAGTATTATCTGTTGCTGATAGTAGATATATAGTATTAATTTTCCCAGATAGGTAATTTTCAAACTTTTTCGATCGCGTGCCCCTGAAACAAAAATACGAAAAGCTGCACGTCTTATATAGTCAAAAATCAAATTAGTTATTTATACCTTTATATTACTTTTCCGTTAGCTTGTCGCAAATGTCGCCAAACGCGAGCCAAGTCGCCAAGCGAAGCAAATGGCAAAACAGTCAAAGGAATAAAAGTCGAAAACGTTAAACTATATACTAATATTAATTAAAAGTAAGCAAAACAAGTTCAACTATAGACAAATATTAACGAATTGTAAACAAAACAGTTTCAATCAAGCTCAATCTGGACGATTCGAACCACGTACCATTGCGAATGCTCTTTGTGCGGCATATTGAAAGATTGCACCGCCTAAGTACTCCGTCACAAAAAGACAGTTTCATTTCATGATTCTAATCGCATGTTGCATTCTTTGCCAATATACCTTTCTCTTGGGAAAAAAAAGAGACTGTATCTTCTTCAATTCTGGCTAAATCCCAAATTGTCATCATTTTTTTAAATAAAAATTAAGATGGAAAAAATAAAGGGAAACGTGCTTTCTTTTGAATGAATTCAGAGAATAGAGCACATGGCCCCAAACGAACATTCCCCTTATGGTTGTATGACGGAATTGTACATTATTTAGCGATTTTTTGCTTACGCTGGGCTAAAGGAAAAGTACCTTTATTTATTTAAAAGTAATGTACATACATTTAAATTAAGTTGAAAATTTAATTTCGAATTGGAATTTAATGTGAGGAATGTATATTGGTTTCTTGTTCGGGGCCTAGCTTCCTGATCTTCGTGCGCATCCTCTTTAAAGTTGCTGAGCTCTTTAAGCTGCATTCACAACAAGACTGCCAGCGTCGAGCGTCTAGCCAGTCAGTCTTCATCTCGGGCGAGATGAAATTTCTGATTGGCTAGACACTCAGCGCTCAACGCTGACAGCCTTGGTGTGAATGCAGCCTTAGACACAGTAACCATTCAAAGAACCGCACACTAATGGGCTCCATTCTTGACGGTCACATGATAAAGACAAACACGTGTATTCCATTGAATTCAAAACAGACATTAAAATAATTATACTTGTTGCTCTATTTATAAAACTTCGGTAAAATTTCAAATTTTATTATTGGGTAAAAATGTTCAAATGTTATAAAAATAAATTTCTTCAAAAGATTTTAAAATTAAAAAAAAAATCTTTTATTTATGCATGTACTTTTAAACAAAATGCATTTTCTCTATCCATGTGCGTTATTGTTGTTGACAAATTTGTACTTTTTAAGAGAAAGTTTCTGAAAAGATCAAAAGTTGGCAACAACGAATCGCATGAACTGATTAGCTGGAAACACATGATTGCTTTTAGAGTGGGACTGTGACGTCGCGCGAGATTTTGCTCTAATTGGCTAAAAACACGTGGTTATCATTATCATGAGACTAAGGATGTCACATGAACTGAGTCCATTCATGCACGATCAAACATTTGCAAGTGATAGTGAGCCTACTACTTCGCCCAGTGTTACTTTGAGTGTTTTTTTTTATGGTACGCCAAATCAATAAGGTCATATAGGATTTGGGGTGGCATCTGGGAAGGGACGTCTTAATACTTTTTGAGGCCCTTTTGCCCAGAGAAGATTGTATGAGGCTCTGGGCCCTATGCAAAAGTAGGTCAAACTTGTGATCTTTAAAAGCAGAGAGTATATAGCATGCATTGTCAACTATTCGGACAAACGGTAATTTGAAACAAATAAATGTGCACGACTTACAATCTCACAAATCGGCTCGGCCGTCTTTTGACTAAATGAGTTGAATAATTGCTTATGGTATTAAGCTTCGGCCTAGACATGGACAATGATAATAACATAATAATAGTCTTTCCGCTTTTACCAGTTGACATGCAAATTGAAATTCCTTGTTTTTCGGAGAATATGTATGGGAATAATATTTGACCATAATGTTATCCGGATCATGATCTCATTAAGACAGAGTCGAGAACGAAACCTGTACCCCACCGATGGTGAAGCCCTGGACCAGGAGGCCCATGCATTAAAATGTCCCATCGTCTGGGCAATGAAGTCTTAAGACTTCTTGAGTCCCCCTGGCCCCTATAAAAATGTAGGCCCCACCTGCGACTCTTATGAACAGAAAGTGCTTTAGAATACTTTTTCAAATATTCGTACAAACGGTAAGCCACAGCAAATAAATATGCGTGACCTACTATCTCACAAATCGATTCGACTGACCGCCACCTTTCGATTAAATATGTAATGATAGTGTGTGGGGTAGTAGGCCTAGACGCGGAAGACTAACCACTGTTGTCAGTTGGCAAATAGTCCGAAATTCTCAATTTTTCGGAGAATAAATCCGGGAATAGCATTTAAGGATTAAAATTATTCAGTTCATGATCTTATTTAGATCGAATCGAGAACTAAACAAGGCCATGGGTCTTGGCCCATGCCTTAAAACGTCCCTGCGTCTGGGCAAATGACGAAAAGAATGACAAATCTTTTTTACGAGAATACTAATGTTTAATATGTTGGACGAAAAACTATACATTTGTAGATTTTTATTTTTCAAATGGGGCTACGGATTGGTAATTACCAATTCAGACTTAATACATTTCCCGGGAGCTGGTATAACTTTTTAGTGGGGCATCATACAGGTACATACCAAGGGCCGCAACGTAATTTCGACACTCAGTTTCCTCCCCAGAGGGAGGCACCTGATCTTTGACGATACGAAATTGTTCTTGGAATTTTATTTTAACGAGAGTATCCAAGACAAACATTCACTATAGCGATCTTTAACATGTCACTTAATTATACGACATGGACGCTGTCTGTTTTTAGCATCATAAAAATCCACTTACTTGGGCCGGGATTGAACCCGCAAACTTAAACGTACAAAGCCAGCTCCTAACCAACCGCCACCCAGCCGGCTACATGTGAACAGAAAAATACAAATTCATTCACAATACACACTAATTCACAATTCACTAATCTTAAATTGGTTTGTAAGAAGAATGACACGACCTAATTTGTCTACCTTCTTTCACCAATCTGGTATTGGCACTGGGTTGAATGGTAGCACTTAGTTCTGTCGAACCTTCATCTCTTATGAGAGTTTGTGTGACCAGAATGCATTCAAACTGCCCATTTTTTAAAAAAATTGCTAATAAAATACTATTACTGTAGAAAAATAAAAACTAGAAATTACGTTTGTGAGATAACAAATTATATGAAATGTAAGAGGGAATGGACTGTCATGTTTGGGAGTGGGCCTAACCAATTGGGTTGCAGCAAAGAAATCCGTGTAAGTGAGATGAGAAAAATTTGGATGGAAAAAGAGTGCAAGGGTGTCGAGATTCTGTGATTGGCTGACCAGAACGGTCAGCTATTTTAACACGCCTTTACAAACTTCACTTGTTTGTAATGGAATCTTTGAACTCGATTTTTACCCTCTTTAAAAGGTCAGATTAATTCGAAATTTTTCACACTTGTCAAGGACCGATAATTTTTAATTTCATTAAATTCATAATTTTGTTCCATTGTCCTGATCATCAGGAATAACGATTTCCAGATTTAGCGACTAATTCATTGTACTATTTCCAGATTTGGCGACTAATTCAGTGTACCATTTCCAAATTTGGCAATTATAATTCCATATACGATTTCCTGATTTTGCGAGTAATTCCAGGTCCCATTTCCAGATTTGGCGACTAAAATATTGTTACAACCCTATAAGCGAGAAAAGGTGCGGCAGCAATTTCTCACCATAATATAAACAATTGTCTAGTTTTTCTGAAAATGGAAATAGGGGAAAAAAAAAAAAAACACTCGTGCTGGTGAAAAAAAAAAATTATGTTCTAATTGCTAAACTCAGACATGAAGTCTGTTTTTCTAAATTATCTTGTCGGATCTGTGGAATGAAGCATTATTCATTGTTTCATTTTACCAAAAGAGCTGAGAATTGTTTCGGAGGTCACCGGATTAATGAAAGTTTCAGAGAGAATATTGAGCTCTTTTTGGTGAAAAATATTGAGTGAACACCTTTTATCGCATGAAATATTTCAAACTTAGCTCATCCACAGATTCCCTTCAGTTGGCTGATCTTACATTTTGCAAACCAGGTCGTATCGACACATTGATAGGATGCCAATGGGTATTCCAGATTCTAAAAAATGACGCATTTAAGATTAATTCATCAATGAATAAATGATAGTTTAAAAAACTAAAAATACATGTTTTTTATTATAGATCGAACTAAAAAAAATGAAAGGACATGTGAACAGGACAACGTCTGTCGGGCCGCTAGTTTATAATATAAATTTTAAATTTCGACTACATAGACTTTCATTAAAAAATGTGCTATTTGCGTAAAATTCCCATAATAAGCCTATAAGTAAAATTTTTCTATTTTCTATATTTGTTTGCTGGAAAAGTCGGATGTGGCACGCAGAATTATTTTTTTTATCACACACACAAATAGTAGCACTCTTCCCAAAAAGGTTGGCCACCCCTGAGTTAAATCCTTCATTTTTTAAAATTCTCTTTAATCGTGGCTCTCAGCGCCATCTGTACATTTTTTCTCACCACACTCATATAATGAAGATGTGAATGATATAGAATGTAACTGTGGAATGGTAGAATAAAATTAGTCTGTGGGTAGGTTACCATATTGAACTATTTATGAATAATTTGCTACTTTTTTTTACAGTCACATTTTTAATATATATACAGTGGTGGCCAAAGTTGTGGACACTTTTTAAAATTGTTATAGAAAATTTTACGTTGTACAAAATTCAAAGTATTTTACATCATTTTAAAGAGAATTTACTATTGAATTCAATACAAGGAAGAGAGAGAAAATTCAAGTATTTGCAACGCAAAAAAAAAAAAAGTTATGCTGCAATAACTCGATATACATTAGATACTCATGATAGCAGTGATTTATCAGAGCTTAGTGAGGTTGTCTTTATTCTTTATTACAGCTTCACAACGATGTTTCATTGAGCTGAAAATAGTTTTAAGCTCTTCCTTCGTTATTACATGATTCCAGGAAACATTTGTATTCTCAAGTAATTCCTTTTTATTTCATGGGTACCTCATTCGGACAAGAGTTTTCAAACGATGCCACAAGTTTTCGATAGGATCGAGGTCAGGACTGTTTCCTGGCCCGGACTCAATGATCTTAGAACAGTACCAGTTCTTTCAATTACTTTACTGTGTGACAAGAAGCAGAATCTTGCGGAAAAATAAATGAAGCATTGTTGGTAAATAGATCCCTGGTGGAAGGCAGAAGTTTGGGTTCTAGAATAGTGACAATGTATTTTAGGACATTCGGTGTCCCATTGTAGGCAACCAATACTATCTGCTGATATGCATGACTAAATGATAAAACTATGTGGGTGCTTCACAGTCGTCTGGATGCAGTCAGGATGTAGCATTTCTGCTATTCTACGTCTTACACACACATATTTTAAGCTATCAGTACCGAATAACCAAATTTCAGTTTAGTCCCTCTATATAACTTGTGACCAATAATCATTTGTCCAATTAATATGTTCCATTGCCCACTATAGTCCCTATTAGCCCTGCTGCAAATTGAGATACGGCTTTTTTAGTGGAATTCTACCTTTTAGTTTTATCTCTGCTAATCTACTCCTGATTGTTTTTGAACTGACAGAAACATCAGCATCACTCAGATAACTTCTGATGGATGTCCATGAAATTCTTTTATCTCTGAAACATAATAGTTTTGTTCCCCTGTCATCTACAGATGTGGTGCACCTTTTCGGCCTTTTCCTGCTTTTTTAAAATTAAATTTGTCTCCTGACATCTTAAACAAAACTTTCAATCTCTAGATGCTCCACCTGTTATGTAATGGTAACACAGGAAATACCACTTTACTCTTTACTTGTCCAATCTACTCTTTTATTTGATGCCATTGCTTTTTGACTAAGTTTCATTGTTATCCTGCCAGGAAACAGTCATGACCTCAATCCTATCGAAAACTTATGGCACCGTTTGAAAACTCTTGTCCGAATGAGGTACCCATGAAATAAAAAGGAATTAATTGAGAATACAAATGTTTCCTGGAATCATGTAATAACGAAGGAAGAGCTTAAAACTATTTTCAGCTCAATGAAACATCGTTGTGAAGCTGTAATAAAGAACAAAGACAACCTCACTAAGCTCTGATAAATCACTGCTATCATGAGTATCTAATGTATACCGCCGGTTATTGCAGCATAACTTTTTTGCATTGCAAATATTTAAATTTTCTTTTTTATATTTTCAGTATTAAATTTTCTTTAAAATGATATAAAATACTTTGCATTTTGTGCAACGTAAAGTTTTCTATAAGCATACAAACTTAAAAAACATAACAATTTTAAAAAATGTCCACAATTTTGGTCACCACTGTATATTTTAGCCGGCTGGGTGGCATAGTTGGTTTGTCGCTGGTCTTGTACACCCAAGGTTGTAGGATCGACCTCGGCCCAAGTCGGTGAGTCTTCATGACGCAGAAAATCGACAGAGTCCATGTCGTATGATTATGCGGCATGTTAAAGATCCCTATAGAGCCTGTTTGGCTTGAAAGCTCTCGGCAAAATTAAAATTCCTTGTTACGTTTCGCATCCTCAGAGCTCGGGTGCCTCCCTCTGGGGAGCAAACTAGAGGCCAAAATTAGATTCCGGCGATTGGTATTCCACCTACATGGTGCCACAGTAAAAAGTGATGTCAGCTCCCGGGGAATGTAGTAGATTTGCAATGGTAAAAATAGTCCGCTGCCCCCTTGGGGAAAAATAATAAAATAAAATTAAAAAATATAACAAATTCTACATTCATAATATGTGCTTTCTTGATAATGAGATTAAGAAAGAAAATATTGTTCTGTTATAACTTAACCATCGAACAATTTCAATAGTCAAACTGAATAGCAGAATTGATTCAAATTTAAACACTACACTTTTTTTAAACAAGTTAATTTTTTAAATTTGTGATATGTATCTTCTTCAAAAACATGATTTTAGAAAATTGAAATTCGAGCTTTTTGAAAAAATAAACAACAACAACAGCAAAAAAAAACAAACCTTGAAACAATATTAAGCGTTTTTGGACTGCAAATACATTGCAAACTGAAAGTAAAAAGAGAAAGTATGACATTTTAATAAATAGTATTAAAAGAGAAGTTTTTTGTTTTTGTTTATTTATTTTAAGTGTTTTGGAAATCCTATTTATAGTACTAGATCTTTTTCGCCTAATGCTAAAGAAAAGGAATGAAACGCCAGAAAACTTTTCTGTTAATTCCAAAATTATTTTCATTTTCTATATTCACTACAGCAAAAAGTGCAATTAATTTTTTTTTATTACAACAATTTTTTTTTGACTTATTTTAACTATGCTCAAACGATGATTAAAATTTCAATTGAATGTAGTATGGTATTTTTTTAGAATATTTCTGATTTCCTACTCTTCGAGCGATTTTAAAAATCGCCGATTTGGCTCGTTTTAATCGGGTTTTCTTAAAAGAAAGTTAACGCACACGATTTCTGGAACACGAAGTACAAGATTAAGAAGAAAAAATTACTTACCTATTTTACTGGTAGAGATTTGGCGATTTATCGCCAGAAAAAA
>BMAV01002126.1:75559-86831 GCA_019973955.1 Trichonephila inaurata madagascariensis | reverse complement strand
TTAAATCACACATTTAAGCTATCATATATTCTATTTAATAAGAGGCAATTGTTTTTAGGTATCCAAAGCGTATTACTTCCTCCTGTCGAAAAATTCGATCTACACTTTAAATCTGATACAAAATAAGAAAATCCATTGTTATTTTATTTTTCAATTCCTACTATTATAGCTCGCACTGTCTATTTATTTATTTATATATTTGTATATTTATTTATTTATCTTGGTGGAATTTTCAATCGTTACTAAAATACATTTTAAAGCTCCGAATTGAGCTGAAATTTTATATACAGGATCATTTTGGATGACAATACAATAATTTAATTATAATTAATAAAAATTAATTGATTAAAACTAATTATTTAAAGAATTACAAATACAGCCACGTTGGCGACTTAGCGACCCTTTTGGCGACTTGTGTCAAAACTTGAAAAGGTTTTTTTCTCACGTGTTAAAGCATTCAGTGGGACTGAAATTAAAAGGACAATACGATACTTTAATGATAATTTTAAAAAAACTAATTGCCACTTAATGTTGTGATTCTGACCTATGTATATACATATTTATATTAATTGTAACTGTTTAATAAAAAGTAGCTAAAATAAAATTTTTCGTTGTTGATCTAAGTAGGAATTGACTTAAAAACTATTTTTTTTTTGTATTATTATTTTCGTAATTTTTGAAATCTTTAAATCCGATATTAAAAGTCAAGACCATATTAACAAATGTATTTTGGTTTTCTTTTTGTGAAAACGATTTTTTTTTTGTACTTTTGTTTCTAATTCTGTAATATTAAATTGAAAAGGGAAAAATAGTGTTTTGTGAATTGAAAACATGTTCCTTTGTTTCTTTACAGATCCTGAGTTAAATATTTATTCACATAACAATGGCAAAAAAGAAAGGAAAGAGTAAGTGTTAATTTTTTTTTTCTTTTTGAATTTCATTTGGAGGATATATTCTGGTCCTGTAAACAGCTCAATGAGATTAACCCCTTACCAGTTTCATTTTTTCTTCCAGGATTCAATTAAATAAATGTCACGTTTTTTATTGCGTTTTTTAGTTAATTTCACAATTTTAAATAGGAAAATGTTATTTAAAATTAACATTTTTAATATTTTTTCAGCATTTAGGATAATTTTTTAACTGTAATAAAAATGAATGTGCTAGTAATAGTAAAAATAATCGTTTTCTGCAAATCGAATTCGCATTCCAGATTAGTTCATTCCACAATAGGAAAAAAAAAATAGGATTTTTCTCGCTTTATAAAAATGCATATTATTTTCTTCCGATAAACATCAGACATAATTTTTTTGTCCGCATGAAAGGAATTATTGCACATATGTTTATGGAGAAAATTCTTTCACACATTATGAGTAAAAATGTTAAACGAATTATACTCCATAAGTTAGGTTTTGTGTGTATGTTTATATAAAAATAGATAGATCGATAGTCGTATTATAAAGCAAGCTTAACACTACCCTGAGTCAGTGATACCCGTAGAAAGCATAATAATTTTACGATTTGGTTAATTGACATTCCTTGATATATTGGATTTTTATTCTTGGGTTTCGATTTCAAAATGTCTTTCTCTATTATGTTAGGACATTTAACTAGTTCATCATTTCTTATATATATAGTGCCATGATTTTCCGAGATATGGGGCCTAATTAATTTTAAACTTTTCTCAAGGCCGTTTATAACCTCCCCGGCATCCTAGGCACTTCAAATTGCTACGCTTCCCCCTCCACTATTTCCTGAGCACTCATACACTCTTCTATAGTTTTTACCTTGCCAGTTTTGGTTTGGGAGTGATTTTCCCTTAACTTTCTTGCTTTTTCAACTCCTACTATTAGTTCACTCTCTCTCTCTCTATATGTATGTATGTATGTATGTATGTGTTGTGATTGAATTATATATATTTAAATATAATATAATATATATATATATATATATATATATATGTGTGTGTGTGTGTGTGTGTGTGTATCTTGCTCAAATTTTCAATCGTTAATAAATTACTTTTTGTTCATCCCCTCAAGTTCAAATACATTTTTTTTAAACTTGTAATGAATGACACTTGATGTTAAAACAGTTTTCCAAATATTAATTCATTAATTAAATTAAAAAGTGAATAAATAGTAACAAAGATAATAGTCCAAAAGCATATATAGAAAGGGAAATCGTTTTTTGTGTTCCTGTAGCACAATGGATAGCGCATTGGACTTCTAATCCAAAGGTCGGGGGTTCGAATCCCACCTGGGATGGCCTAATTTCTGAGAATGTTATTTCTTTTTACTACACTATTTTATTGGAATAATGAAATTTCATGAATGAATAAATAGTAACACACACACAAACAAAACACACACACACAAAATAGTCCAACACCATATATAGAAAGGAAAAGGGAAAATCGTTTCCTATTTTGTCACTTAATATTGTGATTCTGTCATATGTATATACATATTTATGCTGATTGTACGTATTTAATAAAAAGTAACTAAAATAAAATTTTCTTCGTTGATGAAAGTAGGAATTGACTTACATTGTATTCTTCTATATTACTTGTTTTCCTTTTCTTTTTGCTGTTTGTAAAATTTTTTCATTATCCACCACCTATGGACCCGACTTGTTCTGGACTGGCAACCGTACGGAAAGGATGGTGGCATGGTTGGCAACTCTTGTTCAGCTCTTACCTTATGGCATCACGACCACCCAGCCACCCTTTTGTAAATTAGAACAGAAAATTAATAAAATATTTAGCAATTACAATATAGAGTATGCATTACTGTATGAGCTCTTTTCAACTTGTTAATTATCTTTTTCATCGCTTATCGCTTTACTATCTTTTACTTGTAGACATTCTCATTCGTTGTTGAGTCACTGTCATTGTACTTTTACAAGAAAGGTTTTTTTGAGCTTTGATCATTGCAAAATCATTAATGACGTCATTGTAATCAATTTCAATTACAATATCATTTTTGGTGCATAGCATATCGAACTGTTAATCTTTTCTTTTTCCCATAGTAGATCTCATTTCAGTCTTGACTCTCTTATGGGAAGAAATGTTTCTCTCTCGACTCACTAGGCGGTGGTACATTCTTCGTAATTTTAATTTTTTCTCTTCTTTCGCCTTCCAGTTTTTTGCACTCCTAAATCTTATGATCCCTAGGCACGTGCCTAAACGGAAAAGTTGCCCAGATTTTTCCAAGGGTACCTAATGATTAAGCTTGTAATAAAATAAGATATAAAGTTTCAAGGGTCCCATTACCCCCTTAATTTTAACAAAATACATTCAGTAAAATATTAAATAAGGAATTATTTTGTTTTTATATAAATGAAATAGTATGATATTTTTTTAGCTTTAAATAATATTAAGGAAGATATGTATTAATAATTTGCCCTTCGAGAGGGACGTAATATAGTTTTCTCGAAAGCTAGAAACTGTATGTCCTCTGTCCCTTTATAATAAAATAAGCTGTTCACTCTGTCGCCCAACCGGTATAGTGGTTAGCGACGCTGACTTCAATGCCGTAGGGACTGGGTTCGAATCCCAGAGAAGATATGGATGGTTGTAAATGGATAGTGCCTTTGCGGCATGAGAGTACTATAAATAGCCGTCGAGCCGCAAGTCCTCTCGTGTGGTTGGCGGAAGGGGTAGAGAGGTGGGAGGTCCCTGACCACCCCCAGGTGTCCTCCCTCAAAATTGGGGTGGAAACGAGCCAAATCGTACTGTCACCTGTATGGGGCTCAAGGCTACGGCTAACGACAGATGTCACTTTGCCCTTTGCCATGATGAATTTCATGGGCCTCGATCTGGCCTTTGCCGATCAGGTGGCATCAGTAACAACAATAGCTCTTCACTCTACCTTATCAGATCTTAGCGTCACAGTAAATACAAAAGTAAACATTGCATTGGGTTAAGACACGATAGATTTATTTCTAAAAGAATCTTAAATTCTTGATTGATTTTTTTAAATCTTAAAGCGCTAATTCTTCAAATCCGGTCGCTGATGTAGTATTGCATCAGTTCCCCACAAACATTTGACGACGTATCGCTTATTTAAGAACTAAGATTGTAGTTAAAGTTGTATTTCCCTTCAAGCAGATTAATAAAAAGAAATACGTATCGTGCGCTGTCCTAAAGGATTCTGAACTAACAATAAGATGAATTAAAGCAAATTCCTCTAAAATAATTGCAATAGTGAGACATTACATACACATACTGTTGAAAATGTATTATTTATTTATTTTAATTTTATTTTATATTATAAATTTTAAATTTCAGGTGGCAACGTTAGGAATAAAATTGTATTATTCTTTTTCATTTACTTTTTGTATTTTTGCGAATGGCAACACCGGTGTTCGGTTCGACTGTTTATGTTTTAGAATAAAGTTCGTTTTTGATAGGTGATGTTCGAAAATATTTGTCTCTTTTATTTCAAATTGCTAGCTACCGTTGCTCGAGTTTTAACTACTTCGATTTAGAAGTGTGGAAAAGGTGATTTGGTGTCCTTATAGTATTTTTGAAAGCTAAGAAAATTAGTTTAGATTTTCTTTTGGAAGCTTTAACACATACGCAGATATGTATGTACTATCCGTTACTTGCTTGCTTCTTTGGGTATTTCATAATATTGTATGAATATATACTGTTTATATATTTAAAAATTACTGATATCTAAGTCCGAGCGTTAAGCGTTTGATTGTATTAAAAAACATTCTTGTAACTCTTCCCTCTTGATTTAAAAAAATAAAGACAGGACTTCCAAATAATAACTTCTAAAATTGAAGCAGAATCAATTTTTACGCTCCTGTAAACCCCTCCGCCAAAGTGATTTTCTCAAAATCCGTTTTTAGTCGATCTCTACTCAACAAAATGAACATACTTACCAAATTTCAAGTACAAACCTAATAGTTCAAAAACGGAATTTTTTTTTTGTGAATAAGCTCTATAACCCCTTTTGAGAGTCGATTTCTGAAATACCCGTTCTTAGAGAATTCCAAGTCAACAAAAGAAGCATGCATATATAATTTCGAAACTATAGGTCAAGTTGTTCGAAAACGGGATATTTTTTTTTTATCAATACACTCCTTTAACTCCCCCTCCATGGGTGTTGATTTTCGTAAAATCCGTTCTTAGTGGATGTCTACTCTATGATAGGAACACGCCTACCAAATTTCAAGTCTGTAAGTCTAATAGTGCCAAAATAGGAATATTTATGTATTCCGCCTTTTAAGCCTTCGCAACGTCCCTTGGGGGTCAATTTTTGCTAAATCCGTTCTTAGTGGATCTCTACTGCATGAAAAAAGGAACAACCCTACCAAATTTCAAATCTGTTGGTCTAATAGTTCCTCAGATATCGTGAGTGAGTCGTCTTTCTCATTTATACATAGATATATACATGTGTGTGATTGCTTGTATTTTATGATTTATTTAGAACGAAATGCTGCAAAAAAGAGGAGTGACAATGTGGACCCATCTAAGGTCCCCGATTCAAGCATTCATGCAGTTGAGCAACCTTCCAGCTCAATCGATGTTCCCGAAGATGATCAATTGAGCAGTGCAGCCTGTGCTCTACATATTTCAGGTATTCTTCGTAAAGAATTTCTTTATTTAGTTTAGAATGAGACTCAATAGGATTAGCATTATTTTGAGATATACAATGTTTTTGGATTCATTTTTTCTTTAGCAATGCCGAATGGAAGATAAAAAGTGTTGATGCTGAGGGAATGTGAAAGAGTTTTGTATTTACATTAATTTGAAAGTTTGAATAATTCGATACAACTAATGCAAATTTCCTTTTTGACTTTTACTATGCTGTTCGAATTAAATGGGACAAACATTTTTTTTTTCTTGTCTGAGTTGGAATGTGAGAACCAGTTATGTCCCGAACCTCCTCAAACCGGTTATATCTGCCCAGAAGTAATGTGACGGATTGACATTGACTATAATTTACCCGTTTGATAGATTTTAGTACATTAGTATTTCCGCTGTGAGCCTTTCAGTGTGGTAGCTGGTGGTTATGATTTTGCGTTCCACGTAACACGTGTTGCTTTTGCTTGTTTAGAGATGGATATTACTCCGAGAGAAAGCGTCCTAAAATAATCACTCTTAATGAACACACTTCTATAACTGTGAGAGTTATAGCTACGGTCAGTAGCGCACACAGGAATTTTTCAAGGGGGGTTGCAGGGTCGAAAGTCCACCATTCTTGTATCATTCTCCTTTTGATTTTGTTGATTTAAGGGAACAAAAAACAGTAAACAACTAATTATTGAATAAATAATTAACGTTAATTACTAAAATTAATCATTAATAACAAATATTTAATTAAATTTTACGTACTATATAAGAATTATAATCAATCGGAAAAAAAAATCCAGGGCTTTGGGGGGGGGGCTTCCGGACCCCTAGGACACCCCCTTGTGTGCGCCACTGGCTACGGTAGTTGGTGTGGGCAAATCAAGTGTTTCAAGAATTTTAAGAACATTTCAAGATTCCTGATGATCATCTCCAAAAACTAAAGGAAGATGTGGCTCAAACGGAAAATTAATTCAAGAACTGATAAAATTCTAATAAGAAATAGCAAAATAAGTCCAAGAAAGATAAGCAAAGACCTTCGAAGGGTTTAGTGAATCATGGTGTTGAATGAGCCCCCTCAACTATACGGAAAAGGCTTCTGAAAGTTAGCCGTAAGGTAACAAGGCCGAAGAAAAGGCAACTTCCAGTTTAGAAAAAGGTAAAAAAAATGTTAAGCATGGGCCAAAAAAAATACCGATTCTGCACTGTTAACGACTAGAAGAAGATGATTTTCAGTGATGAAACACATTTATATTTGTACAGGGATGCAAAATAGGTGCAGTTAGACGAAGTGAAGATGAAACTCTGCTACCGGATCATACCAACAGACTGTAAAACATTCTTCTAAACAAATATTTTGGGTTTTTTTCACAACAAATTTCACTAGTAGCTTAGTTCATCTTAAAGCCAGGATGAATTTTGTCAAATACATATAAATATTACAGAGTAGAATTATTCCAGTCATGGAAACATTTGACGGAAAATTTCAACATGGCTTCTTGTCACAATTCGAAATTGACTTTTATGAGGGAAAATAAAAGTACTTAATTAGTCCACTAATTAACCATACCTAAATCCTATTGAGAATTTATTGCATGTTCTCAAGAATCGTACAGCTAAGATGAGTTGCACGACAACAGAACAAATGATAAAAAGTGCTATACAAGTGTGATTCCACGATGATGAAGTTAAGAACATGTGCGCTGCACTAGTGAAGTCAATACCAAAACGAATTGAGGAGGTCATTTCTGCTACAGGAGGACACACTTCGTACTAATGTAGAGATTTTTCTGTCTACTTCAGGTATGTAATGATTATAAGCGAGGGTTTTTGAAAAAATCCTTTTTTTTTCTATTTGTCCCAATTAATTCGAACAGTATAGTACGTACTACTGTATTTACGGCAGTATTGTATCTTTTTGGAAGAGGTAGTACCATCATATCGTCGGTCTAATTATCAGACTGCGTAACTCCATCGGGGATACTAATTTGATACAGTAGGGCTAGGCGCCAAGTTGTTGTTTATGTTCGCCAAGATAGGCGATAATATTACAATATGGTTTACTTTGATATTTTTATCGTGCGATAATGTGGTTGTCATTGGGATAACGTATATTAGTAATAGTTTTTTGTTTTCGTTTTTTTTCCCGCGGGATCTCTGCGCAGCAAAAGTAACACATTGTTACAAATTTTATGAAATGAACGCTTAAAATAGTGTAAATAATTTATATCTGGAAGTGTAATACATTAATGTTACTTTCTGTTGTATTTATTTTATGTTAAAATCTTGCCACCACCTCTCCGTTCGAAATCTAGTTTTATTATGAAATAAAAAAAAGTAGTGATTACACTGATCGAGGAATAAATTAAAAGCGGAGCGCGCACTGAGGCATGGCGTAGACAAAGCAAAAGGATTAAGGAATCGCGCCAAAAAGCGCTTGGCGCGTTGCACTCCTATATCAAATCAGTAACACTGGTGGAGTTACGCAATCTGATAACTAGGTCGACGATATTCCAGTAGCTTCCAGAAACACCTTGCATCTTCGAAAGATATACACTTACTAGACGCTGACATGCCTGTTTGGATGTTAGTAGTGGCACATTTGAGAATTTGCAGTAATCAGTGTAAATTTAAAGAAAAATCTATTTTCTTCAAACATTTTCTAGACATTTCTTGCTTATCTGCCATCATGTTTTACTTCCGACCCGACATTACTATGTGCACAAATTGCTTCGCTATCTGCACTTTACCTTCCCTGAAATTTTTATCTATAAGTTCAGAGAAACCCTAACAAATGAAAATAATGAAAACCACCCCATGAAAAATAATTTCATGCAAATAGTGTGAGTTAAAGATAACTATAAATCATTTTCATAATTAATTTTTAAAATTTTTTCCTTAACTACAAAATTTTTTATTGTTATTTTTATTATATTGTTGTTTTTGAAAAACTTTTTTTAAATATCTAAAATAAATTATGTTAAAAAGGCATTATTACTCTGCAGTCAAATTTTTTATTGGATCATTGAATTCTCACTTTATTAGAATTTTTTTTGCAAAAGTTATGTACCTATTTAATTATGTACAAACTGGTAGCAATTCAGAGCTACACAACAACATAGGACACTCTAATTTAAACCAATGTTCTCGATGCAGCATGAGGTAGGTTAAACACGCAGTCGCTTTCAAACATGGAAACTCTTTATTCACTGAATATATAGGCTTTCCAGTGTTCTAGAAGTTTCGAGAAATATCTCCTTAAATAATAATTTTAGAATCTCGTAAATTTGCCTCGGGACATATTTCTTTTGTCACAAAATTTGGCGTCATTTTTGGACTAAGTTTGTCGCCGAGGTTACATGCTTTTCTATATCTTCTAGTTAAATTTTATCGATGTATCTGTTTCTTGTTGTTATTATTATTATTATTATTATATAGAACGAGATACTGCAGGAAAAAAGAAAAGAAATGTGGCCCATCGTGAAGTTCCGAGTCCTTGCGTTCCTGTAGTTGAGCGACCTTCCAGTTCCATCAATGTTTCCGAAGATGATGAGTTAAGCAGCGAAGCCTGTGCTCTGCAATTTACGGGTATATTCCTTATTAATAACTTCTTCAGTATTTTAAGTATTCTTCTTCAGTATTTCTATGAGACTCAACAGAAATGACTATGGTAGCCGAGTGGTCATGGTCGTGACTAATTGTTATAATTTCTTACTGGTTCTATTCCGAAATGCTGAGTTTGTGTAAACATGTAGTACAAAGCAACCCACGCTTTTACCACAATGACATTGATTTTCTCATTAATCATTTTATTCTTATCTTAAGAATTATTTTTTTTTACTTTTTAGTTCGATTCACTATAAAAGCGTGTGTTTTAGTTTTATTTTAAACTATAATTTATTTTTCTTTTTTTCGTTCAGTCTACAATAAAAGACTGTTTTTTGTTTTTTTTTAGTTTTTAAAACTATCATTTATTTTTTTGTTGAATATATCTTTGAGTTTGATATATGGAACCGGAATTACGCGGCTGCTAGAATTAGTCTTGCTCTATCTTCAATGGATATTAATGGGTCTGAAGGGTATTTATTCTCTCCGTCTCGGATGAGTCCCATTTCGTTATATTTCAAAGATTCCGTCTCTATAGATACAGATCCAACTAATAAAAGTGTGTAAGAAGAAATATTAAATGTCAGTCGTATTATCACCTTTTAAACGTATTGCTATAATGTTAATTCGTATCATCACTTCTAAACGTATTGCTTTATCAAAATAAAAAAATATTTAGCAGTTAGAAAATAAATTTATCACCCCTTAAATGTATTGATATTATGTTAATTCGTATAATCACTTCTAAAAACGCATATATATTGCTATATAAAAATAAAAAATATTTAGCAGTTAGGATATAAATTATTTTTTTCACTCGCTCGAGTCTTTTTTTTTTCTTCCATTTTCAGAAAAACTAGAATTATGTTAAGAAATAGCTGACGCATCTACCCTACCCTTTCTCACATAAAGAACACTTTTTTTGTTGTTGTTGTTTGTATTAACCAAAAGCCCCTATTCGCAGTTTTAGGGTTGCATCTTAATCTTTAAGTCACCAAAGCTGGAAATGGCATATGGAATTAATCGCCAAATCTGAAAATGGTTATGCAATAAGTCGCCAAGTCTGGAAGTGGTATACAAAATTAGTCGCCAAATCTATAAATCGTATTCCTAATTATCCTGATCAGGACAATGGAACGAAATTATGAAATTATTGTATTGTCATCGGCCCTTGACAAGTGTGCAAAATTTCGAATTAATCTGACCTTTTAAAGTGGGTAAAAATCGAGTTCAAAGATTTCGTTACATGCAAGTGTAAAAAGAAAAAGAAAAAAAATCGTGTGAAAAAGAAAAGAAATGAGGCCCACCGTGTGAAATTCAGAGTCCTTGCGTTCCTGTAGTTAAGCAACCTTCCAGTTTTATCAATGTTAATATGATGAGTTAAGCAGTGAAGCCTGTGCTCCACAATTTACGGGTATATTCCTTATTAATAACTTCTTCAGTATTTTAATAATTTTTCATGAGACTCGACAGGAATGGCTATGGCAGCCGAATGGTTATGGTCGCAAAGTCCAGACAGTGTTGTTTCTGTCGAGTTGTGCTTTCGAGTTCCGATGCCACTAATGGCAACACCGTATAGAGGGGCTGTAGCACTTTAAAACTGTCGAGGCTCAGAGATCTCATATTAGCGATTCGTAATAAGGCATCGAACCATATTTCTATATATACAGGGACATCTTAAGATTTCTTGAGGCACCTATGCTTCACCTGTGACCTTTTAAAGTAGATAGTATATAGCAGTAGTCTTCAAACTGTGTTCCAGGGAACCCAGGGTTTCTACGGTGCTTACCCAGGGATTTCACGAGTCAAAATAAAAAATCGGGAAAAAAGTTCTAAATCTGCATGCAAAATGATTACACATTTAGAATTTTTCTATGAGTCGAAAAAGTTAGAAAACCACTGGTATTATGCATACGTTGTCAAATAGTCGTACAAACCGTAACCCGAAACAAATAAATGTGCGTGACTCACAATCTGAAAAACCGGCTCAACCAACTGCCACCTTGCGACTAAGTGAGTAATGATGGCGCATAATAGTAAGCCTAGGCATGAACGACGGTCATCACATGATAATGAAATCTAAACAGT
>BMAV01002126.1:49424-65559 GCA_019973955.1 Trichonephila inaurata madagascariensis | reverse complement strand
TAGAAAAGTGGTTGAAGGACTTAGGAGTTAACCATATAGACCACTTTGGGATTCACTGCTCTAGAGGGATAACGGAAAAGAAGACCGCGAACAAGGTGGATGGACAAAGTAGAAAAGTGGTTGAAGGACTTAGGAGTTAACCAATGGAGGAGTATAGCATCAAATAGATCAAGATGGTGTAAGCCAAGGGCACTGAACCTTTTTTTCTGCTGGGCCACATACATATGTTAGATTTTTCACGCGGGCCGCAACATGAGGATTATTGGAAGGGGGGGGGGCAATGCTTTAAGACCAAGATAATATAGAAAATTTAAACTGCGGAAAATTGATAAAAAAAATTAGAACAATTTTGCTTTTTATAATTATTTTTTTTTTAATTTTGGCACTGAATTTTTCTAAATTGGAAGCATTTGAGAATCACTCCTTCACAATTCCTGCATCAGTAAACGGTGATTACCAATAATATAACAAATTTCATAGGGTGCCTTTGTTACCACTATGGAATTACCATTGACAAAATACTTTTTTTGCTGTTGTAAAGATTATTCAAAAAAAGCCTATTTATCACCCCTTGAAAGAGGTCTTCGAGGAAAAGTGTCATTGAACACGCGCGATTCCTGTTTATTGGTGGTTTTTTAAATACGACACTTCCGCGACAAATCGAACAATTACTGATCCATATGCTCGTCTTTCACTACAGAATAGTTCCATCGTCTTGAAACAACTTATTTTCTTCGAACATTTTTCCCTTGCAAGATACGAAAGATAGTTAAAAATTAGTTCCACTCATAAAATGGTCGCTACTCCACTGTTGTCAATTATCACTTATTAGAAAAAAATATATGTATCATTTCGCACCCATACGACATCGATAGCAAAAATAATCGACAGCAAAAATTTATTAAGAAAGGATATATTTGATTTCTTAACAAAGAATTTCCCACCAAATTTTTATTAGTAAATGAATTTTTCAGAGAAATGGGCCATGTGGCCGGACCACTTAAAAACTTCTAGTGGGCCGCAGGTTGAGTATCGCTGGTGTAAGCTGACTGAAATAACCTTGGCCAGCAACTGGCTGTAGTGCTTTGAAAGAAGAAGAATCGGTACGTGTCAGAAAGATCAAAATTACTCAACTTGAGTTAAGAAAACCACGTTTCGCGTTTACGAATGTTTAATGCGTTTGGATAAGTATCACAAATTTTTTTGGTAGCAACCATAATGTTACTACCTTTGTGAAACTCAAAAGGCTTAAAATGACGGTTATGTACCTCTTCTGGTAATTGGCTGACCATTTCACCATAAATTTCAATAAATATATCGTCGGTCTAATTATCAGACTGCGTAACTCCATCTGGGATGCTAATTTGATACAGTAGGGCTAGGCGCCAAGTCGTTGTTTATGTTCGCCAAGATAGGCGATAATATTACAATATGGTTTACTTTGATATTTTTATCGTGCGATAATGTGGTTGCCATGGGGATAACGTATATTAGTGATAGTTTTTTTTTTCTCGCGGGACCTCTGCTCAGCAAAAGTAACACATTGTTACAAATTTTGTGTAATGAACGCTTAAGGTATCCGACTAATTGCGACAACTTTTTTTAATGGAGATATGGGGATTTTTTTGTCTTTTTTAGATTTATTTAGCATATTTTAAGGAAAAAATTCTAAAATTGGAAACAGAAAAAAAAAATTATTATTATTAAAATGGGAAAAAACCGTTGGAAACGTACAAAAGATTACATAAACGAGGTCCGCTCTGTACAAAAATTTTATGGACAAATTCTCAATTTTGCAATTTTGATGTGTTACTTTGTTATTCATGTTTGAAATGATCTTCAGGATAAAAGATATTTTAATTTTTACAAAAGGTAGAGCACTTTATCTTAGTGATTATATGAAATTGCTTAAAAAACCAGTTATTATATACACATAAAGGACTGTATATTTTGAAATAAAACAGTGATTGATAAATCTGAAAATCAAAACACTTCTACTGTTATACAGAACATACACAAAAAAAAATTTCAGCAGATTATTTTCCAATCTTTTTGAGCAATCGCTGTCCCCGTTTGAGCTTTTCGAAAGAAAAAAAAACACATTTGGAGTAAAACGCATTTTAAAGTTTGACATCTTGTTTAAAGGTATGGCATCTGCTTTTACTAAAACACTTGTAGTTTTTGTTCTAGTAAATGGAAAATAAAAAAACTAGGTATTTTTATTAAGCTAATAAGATGAATTATAAAATAAAATCATAAAAAAAATTGTCAATTTTCGAAAAAAATCATGATTTTAGGGTAGTCAGATACCTTGAAATAGTGTAAATAATTTATATCTGGAAGTGTAATACATTAATATTACTTTCTGTTGTATTTATTTTAGGTTACAATCTTGCCACCACCTCTCCCTTCGAAATCTAGTTTTATTATGAAATTAAAAAAAGTAGTGATTACACTGATCGAGGAATAAATTAAAAGCAGAGCGCGCACTGAGGCATGGCGTAGACAAAACAAAAGGATTAAGGAATCGCGCCAAAAGCGCTTGATGCGTTGCCCTCCTATATCAAATCAGTAACACCGGTGGGGTTACGCAGTCTGATAATGAGGCTGACGATATGAATAAATAACTAAAATTAAATTAATTGCGAGTAAACAAGTTACTCTAACGTTGAAATGACTTTGGTACAGCTTTGAAGTACATAGTGAGCTGATTAATGACTAACAAATACAGGCATGCACAAAAAGGGACCCCCCTAATATTTAGCATAAAAATTAATATCGGGAGTAAATCCACTATTTTTATATAAAATAGATCAACTGTATTTCTTAAAATATTTTAAAATCATTTCTATTAATATAACTGATTTCATAATAATGTGAATATAAATTAACTGCATCATTGCAAGCAAGTCTATTTTGAAGTCAACCCTTGTTTATGCAGATTACAGTTAAAGTTAATTGTTTTCTCTTTTAATACTAATTCAATGAAAATTTTAAATTTATAGGAATTTAGGACATTATTTAGATGAAAATTTTACTGTAATTTCTTTTTATATTTATATAGAACGAAAGGCTGCGGTAAAGAAGAAAAGAAATGTGAAGCAACCTAAAGTTCCAGGCCCTTGCGATGCTACAGTTGAACAATCTTCCGGTTCCATTAATATTCCCGAAAGTGATGAGACTTGTGCTCTGCCTATTAGTGAAGAAGTGACGAAGGAAACTGATCCTCTAGAAACTGTTAGTTCGGAATCGGAATCCGAGGCGCCTTTAGATTTGGATTTACCTCGGAAACCTACCGAACCTGGAAAACTGGGACGATTGATTAAACTAATATCAAATTGTTTCCCCTTAGAATTTAGAGGGATAAATGTCTACCATTACGATGTTGAAATAATTTCTATAGGATCCAACTACACAACGGAAGATAATAATGGCGCCTCCCTAAATGGTGGAAAAGAAAAGAAATATCGATGCCTTAACACAAAATTAAATAGAGAAGTCTTTAGAACTATGCAACGTGATCATGTCGATTTTAGAAACACTGTGTTTGATGGAAAGAAAAATCTGTATTCTGTACTGTCTCTTGGTATTAAAAACCTGGAGGAGTATGAAATATCTCTGGATTCGGAAGTCCCAGGAGATGTGAATGATCCTCGAGGGCCCAGAAAAGACCTTTTTATGGTTAAAATAAATCCCGTGGAAAAAGAAACAGGCGATAACATCATCAGTCTGGAGCCATTGCATGCGTTATTTAAAGGGAAAGTTGCTTCTGTTCCACGGGAAGCTTTTATGGTTCTAGAGACCGTTCTTAGACACACCCCTTGTCTACGTTACGTACCCGTGGGACGCTGTTTTTACTATCCACCCAATGAGAACTATACTTTGGGAGGAGGAAAAGAGATTTGGTTCGGATATCATCAAAGTGTACTTTTAGGTCAGAAACAAGCGATGGTCAATCTTGACATTTCGTCTACTGCTTTCTATGAAAATATCTCGGTCATTGATTATGTCGCTCAATTCTTGAACAAAAGCGTTCAGGGTCTTCATTACATTAGCTCTCTTACCGAAAGCGACATTGATAATCTGAGCATTGATTTAAGCAACGTACGAGTACAGGTGACTCATTTACATTATCCGAGAGAGTATGTCATAAAAGAAGTGTCACCTAAAAGCGCCAATGACATTACATTTACGACAACTAAAAATTCCAAAACCAGAGAGACGAACATCAAAAACTACTTTTATCAAGAATATGGTATACGCTTACAATTTCCGCATCTTCCATGCTTATTAGTCAAGGCTAACAAGGAAGTCTGTTTGCCGTTCGAAGTTTGCACAATTGTGGAGAAACAACACTGTAATAGAGAACTGAATGGCAGACAGCTTGCTGAAATGATAAAAGTTACTGCCATACCCCCCAGAGAGAGGTATCGTGAAACGTTAAAAATATATGAACATTCCGATTATAGAAACGATCAATTTTTGAGAGCATTTGATCTAAGAGTGCAACCCGATCCATTAAAAGTAGTTGGCAGAATAATTAATGCTCCTCAAGTTCAATATTCGAACGAAATCGTTCGTCCTTATAATGGCTCATGGAATATGAAAAACATAAAATTTTTCTCTGGTACAAAAATAAATACATGGACCTTACTTAGTTTTGCAGATCCTACTGATTGTCCTAAAGGATTACTACATAAATTTGCCGAGTCTCTATGTTATTATGCCAACTCTCAAGGTACAGAATTGGATAGATGTAGTCATATAGAAATAGCTAATGCAGAATTACAAAATGTCTACATTCAATTCCGGGAAATGAAGGACCAATTTAATGCAGAATTAATTTTTGTTGTTTTGCCCTTGGAAGCAGATCGTTCCCGTCATAAATCCTCCCAAAGTAGACAAAAGAGAGAGGTGAATTCAAGTATTTTGTATTCAGAGATAAAGAAAGTAGCTGAAACAAACATTGGTCTCATAACGCAATGCATTAAAGGTAAAAATGTTATAGAAAAATACAATAATGCATCATTTATAAGCAATCTTTGCTTGAAATTAAATGCTAAAATGGGTGGCATTAATAACACGTTGATGCCTGGAGAAATTTCTGAATTTATTAAGGATTCGATTTTGATAGTTGGAGCAGATGTAAATCATTCTAGAGACGAAAATTCAATCGCTGCCGTCGTGGGAAGCATGGATGAGAATTACTATCGCTATGCCGTATCCGTCAGTTTTCAGAAAAACGAAAAGAAAAAGAAAAAAACGTGCGAAGTTATACGAGACATGAAAAACATGATTCATAAAATTTTGCTGGAATTTCAAAAAGTAAGAAAAAGTTTGCCGCAAAAGATAATTGTCTATCGTGATGGTGTAAGCGAAGGACAGTTTCAAGATGTGCAGAACCGAGAAATCAAATGGATTACAGAAGCTTGCTTGAGTATAAAGCGTGATTACAAGCCTAAAATCACGTTCATAGTGGTGCAGAAGGGGCATCATCGAAAATTCTTACCAGAAAACCAAACACAAGGAGCTGGACCCATGAGGAACTGTCCACCAGGAACAGCAGTTGATTCTGTCGTTACTCATCCACTCAACTATGACTTCTATCTTTATAGTCACTTGGGTTTAAAAGGTAAGATACTTGTTAAATGACATATCGTCGGCCTAATTATCGGAATGTGTAACTCCATCTGGGGTACTAATTTGAAAATCGGAGTACTACGCTCCAAGCTGTTGTTTATGTTCGCCAAGATGAGCGATAACATTACAATATGGTTACCTTGATATTTGTATCGTTTGGCGCGTAGCACTGGTATATCAAATTAGTTTCCTTTGTGGAGTTACACATTCTGATAATTAGGCCGACGATATGAGTTCATTAGAAATAAAGAATTTGGGAGAATGAAAGATTTTAAATATAAATTTAAGAAGTTAACTTTCATGATATAATTCAAATTAGCCCAGGTCTTAACTTTATTTTCTTGTTGGGACTTTACCTGTTTCTTAGATTAACTACAAAGTGACCGGGTTTGAATTACTAAGTTTTGCGAGATAGAATAAGTTCTAAATATAATTGTTTTTTATTTAAACTAGTTGCATTGGAAACTATCAGCTTGATAAAGTAACAAAAGTAAGTTTCTATTTCTGAAAACTATAAGGAAAACTACGCAGGGAAAAAAAATAGGTACAAGTGAGGGAGAAAGAATAACAAAATAGATTGTAAAAGTTAATTTTAAATCCAGACTTGATGTACCTCAATTTAATTCCACGTAGCTACAATTAAAATAAGAGTAGGTAGAAATACTTCAACTATATTGCATAAACTTTTGTCCTTTTCTTTTATCTTTCCCTTTCGACTGCTTTGAAAATTAGAGAACTAGAAAATATGTATTATATATATATATATATATATATATATATATTGCATAACTATGATAGTCTGGCTTTAAGTTCTGATACAAATATAAAGGAGTTTAAATTAGAAACTTAATTATCAAATTTAAAACTAAATCTTCAAGTTTTACTTTTTAGCTTTAAATTTAGCATATTGCACCTTTTATACAAAATGATCACCTTTTGACTTCACACGGGTTTTACGTCTCTTTGACCAGTCATCTATCGATTCACGCTCGACTTCCATGTGAATTTTCATTGCTGCTTTCCTTTAAGAACGTTTAAGGCTATTTTTTTTTATTGAGATGCCGTTTTTTCACACCTTTGCCTCCAATATTGGCCACAATTTATTGTCGAGTGAATTAAAACCCTAATGGCTGGAAGGTCAATTTTTGTGTTCTGTGAAGTCCGGCACATTCTCTTTCAACCTCTCCTGGGTAGTGTGACGTTTTCCCGCCACACAGTTCAAAGTCGGCTTCTTTTTGTGGATAGGATAACCGCGTTGCTATGTACACGTGCGCCCTTAAAATATTACGAGGTCTTGTCTTTCGTCACAGACTCGGCAACCTTTGACACCGTGAGAAACCCCCTACTCCTCCCACAAGCCGGATGTAACTCGAGGATAAAAAAGTCGACCGCTACCATCCCCAGACCCTAGAGAGGACAGAGAAGAAGTCGGTTGGAAAACTTCGAAGAAGAAAAAGGCAATCTTCTCCCTCACAAACAATAGAATTTGAACTCTAACGAACTATCCTATCCTTTTAATAACTTCTATGTATATATTATAATTAATATAGCTGGGACGTAAATAAACCAAATATTTAATTTAACAAATATCACGCTACCATTATTTTACTCAAACGTCACAGTAGTCTTCGCCTTATGAGCAGGAGCAGAGTCCTATTGATAAGTCCAGTCATTTCCCCATTGATCAGGTTTACAATTAACAGCTTCTCTATTGGTTCTATGACAGTGTTTTGATAAACTTTTGCCGTGGTTTTCACTCCTTTCTTGCAAAACGGAATATCTGAGAAGATTTCATATATAACACCCTACCAAAAAAAAAAAAAACATTAGAAAAGCCGGATGAGGAATTATCGGCGCGAATTTTTTCTTCTCTTTAGTTTCTTGAGCAATCTTAGCATTACATCAAGGGTGTCAAACTCAAAGGCTAACTTGGGTCAAACAAACAAGGTTTAACTTTAGATTGGCCGCAAAAAAAATCATTTTTTATAGAAAGGTTGTTTGTTTCAAATAATACATTATAATAGACATATGTAAAAGAACAACACCAATTTAATGTTTGCGTCCTGATATGATACTCTTGACATCTCCTCTCTGCTACTATCTTTCCTATTTCGGGAGAAATTTTGTCCGAAGTGATTACTTTCAAAACTGACCCCAAAAAAAGGTGAAGTATCATTAATACTATTTCTAACAGGAGACTTATTTCATTTCATAACTGAAAATTACTGCTCTCACTTGTGACGTCTCTCGCGTTCTTCTTCTAACATAACTCCTAAGTTCTTTGACGGCCACGATTAATGGCAAAACTTTTCCAACCCAATACCAAGAAGAGAAACAGGACGAATATGCAAATGGGATATACTTTAAAAGGATAGAGGGTTTGTGACGTCTCTCGCGTCTTCCTGCTAACATAACTCTTATGTTCTTTGACGGCCACGATTAATGGCAAAACTTTTCCAACCCAATACCAAGAAGAGAAACAGGACGAATATGCAAATGGGATATACTTTAAAAGGATAGAGGGTTTGGTGAGATGGAACGGGGCAAGCCTAGAGATAACTTAGTGTGGAAACGTTCGGAACAAGTGTTAGACGACCTACAACTCAGGAAGAAGGATACACTCATCGTCATTAATAATATTAATTATAAGAAGGATTAATAAGGCCTGAGTATTCTCACCTACAAATAGCATAATAGAAGTGTCTTCAACCAAGGAAGGAAGGTGACTCTATAAAAGGTAATATTTTGTATAGGAAGTTAGATTAGGCAGATAATTAAATATAATTAAGATAAGTGATCTAGTTGTGCGATCTGACTTGCATATTCAGTTTAATTGGTGGCTTATTCTCACTTTAAGAAAGTTGTTATTTAGAATTAAGTAATTTTAGTTATTCTTAATAAAAGTTGTGTTAAGAATCACAAAATGTCTCATCTTTTAGATAATCCCACACCTCTAGCTTACGCGGATCCCACCAGACATAACTATCGCAGGATGGCTATGTCTCACACTGTTAAGTATTTCATTTGCGAACTTTGGAGTATTTTCAAATGTGGCTGGTAAATATTTTTAATATTCGAGCACACCAACTTTAATGAATCTTGCCTTCAAATTTGAGTCGCCCTGAATCTCGATCACTTTCATTTGCATATGACTGGGTATACTGAGTCTATATTTATTGAGAGAATCGAAGGAAACAAGCGAACTTTGTATTCCAAAGAATTAAAATCTGTGTAAATCTTGTTTCAAATTAAGTTCCAAGATTTGAAATTTTTTTCTGCGTATTTTTGATACGATCCAGTATCAACTAGATTTGTTCACATTGCTGCTCAGGAAGTGCGTTAAATCTTCACTTTTCAGTTGCGTTTCCCAACGATTATATTCTTTGGTAAACACGGGTGTCACGACCCCGGAGTACCCCAGTGATCCTTCTCTATTTTCGACCTTCCATCTTATCATCCAATTTCTTCTTTTCCCGTCCAGACCACACATCTATGAATGTTTGGCGCACATCTATGAATGTTTGGCGCCAAAACTGGCTCTTGCGCCATAAAACACCAAACTCATCATCATTTTCATCCCAACGATTATATATTGTGTGCCGATATATTGCCTGGGTGGCAAAAATGTTCGTTGAGGACCCCATGTGGGCCGCAAATTTGACATCCCTGCATTACATGGTCATTCTGGTAGTTGAAAGATTTTTTTTTAATGTCAAAAATTTTTCTCATCGGTAAACAGAATTCGTCTGTGTCCGTTATGAGCGTGCCGTGGCAACAGTGCTTTTGCTTTTAAGATAACTAGCGATTTAATTCCTTTGTAAGAAAATGGCCTGTTATTTTTCGATAACCTCTTGGTCTAAGGAATTTGTTTTCTATGCGACACATTGTATTTTTCGATACGTTCATCTGTTTAGCTGGAAGAGTCTTTTGAGAAGGATTTTGACTAGTTTTCATCTTGGCTGTTTTGACGAGAGCTGGTGGTCTCACCGAGCGTGGACTATGCTCTGCAATGCTGTTGGTCTCAGAAAATCTCTTATTGATTCGGTAAATGGTTAACCTTTTGATGTCTAAATGCTTAAGCTTTACAAAATAACAAGCGGTCTTTGTTTTTTTGGATGCAGAGAAATGCAGGGGGTGATAAAAAAAAATGAAGGCTTACTTCAAGACTGGGTAATATGTTAATGAAAATTTGAGATCGCATTAACACAAAATTTTCGGCACGCCGCCTATCAAAACGGTTTGCGTTTTAGTTCAAAATAACAAAGTTCACTAAGTATTACGAACAAGCGCGAATGATCGGTTATGGTGTGCAGTCGATGCCAGTAATGAAATTTTGGAAACATGGAATTCGATTCCAGATGCATTCAACTGTTTAAAGAAGCTGGATGATGCTATTTTAACCATATGTTCATCCACCTATGCCAGCTAGTCATTATTTTCAGAGATGAATAACATCAAAGTCTCACATAAAAACCGTTTTTTGGCAGATGTCTCCAAATAGGTTTGCATTCTACTATAAGTAACATCTTACACACACACACACAATCCTTAATATAAGCTAATTATGTTTTAATCTGCAACAATAGAAGTCACACCAGTGGCGTAACGCACATCCCCGCATTGCGGAAGGGGGGGGGGCAAAGTCTGACTGAGACCAAGTACGTAACCTTTGTAAGATCCGTCTTGGGACTGAAACCTTGATTTTGCAGGAGGCCCCTAATATTCTCCGTTACGCCACTGAGTCACACCACTGTTACTTTAATTTGAATTACACGTATAACTAAAACATTTGCTACTATTATATATTTATCGTAGAAAATAAAGAGTTTTGAGCTGTTAATATTTCGTTTTATTTTTTTCCCAATAATCACAAGTCAAAATTATTTGATGGCATGTGTATACCTCATTAAGCATTTCTTTAGAAAAAATGGTACGTTGATCCATAAAGGTTCGCCACCCCTAGGCTATAGATTAAGCTGTAAGAGTTTGTATTACCAATTGGCATTGTTAACAACAGCATCTGTAACAACAATTGTTCAGTGACAGATGTGCGCTATGCTTTAGAAGGGAAAGTGAGAGCATGGCTCAAGTACGTCTGACTTTCAAGAAGCAAAAAAAAAACATTTTGGAATGGTATTGGAAGTTCAAGAATATCAGTGAAGTGCAACGACATTGAAGGCAACAATATGGGATGGAACCGCCATCACGCATAAGCATTGCTCGCCTTCGCGATAAGTTTGAAACTGATGGAACAACAAAGGATATGCATAAGAGACTATCAGGCCGGCTCTGTTCATCAATAAGCGAAGCTTCTTCCAATGAAGTGTTAAATTCATTCACACGGTCACCGTAAAAATTGACATCACAATGTGTACGTGAAACATGCATGAATAGGGCTAGCGTAGGTTGTATTTTGCAAAGAGCAAAGTGGAAAGTTTGCATACCGCAATTGTTACACACACTGAACGATGACGACCTAGACTGAATTCGGTTTTGTGAACAGTGCCGGTTTATCCATTGGGTGCCCAGGGGCCTGGGGCCCGGATAAGCTTGACTTAACCAGATTATCTGGTTATAAATCTCGATCCGCCAGTGCTAAGGTGGTCTGTAGATTTTCTAGGCCCAAAATGAGCTTAAATCGGCACTGTTGGTGAATGGTACCTCACGCAGGTTGAAAATGATGCAAGTTTTGTTTCCAAAGTAATGGGGTCTATTTTACTTATGGGGTTACTCAAGAACGTGGTGTTCAGCAAGAAACCGTGAACACTAGAGAAACTGCGTTATGAAGTTGAAACGACTAGTCCCGCAGTTCCTGTAGCTACTCCGAGAGATGTCACCATTAATGTACGATATCGTACTCAAAAATAGAGGCGGGTGGGTTACATTTTCAACACTTATTGTAACTTTTTCATTTTTATTCACTGTAATATTTATGATAATTTATGCGTTTTTCTTCATCAAAGTGTGTATACATTTTTTTTTATCTCCCCTGTATTTGCTGCACGCTTCTGTTAGAAGTGTTAAAGCTTTGATTGATTTAGAACAACAAGCGTGGAATACAGCAATTATCTGAAAATTATTGCAGACGATATCTAGCGATGAAATTTAAATCGTCTGCGTGTTTGAGGCACTACAGACGATCTCAAATTTTTGTATCCGAACTTATTGCACGACTAGGTATGTTACAAAAGTTTGGTGATCCGGGACTAGATAAAAAAATCGGTAAATGATGATTTTAATGAAAATTTTGGAGGAATTTGAGAATTTGCGGGGAAACAGTTGTTATGTGGTTTGGTAATTTGGACAAGAATATTAAAAAATGTTTATTCGCAATGTCTCAAAAAGGGACAAAGAGAAATGGTGGTTTGTTTCGTAAAAGAGACGTGTGATTGTCTTTGACGATAAAATAATTTATTTTTTTTTAAATATGCATTATAAAACGAAACTAACGAAAGGATGGTACTTGATTTTTGTTCATGTTCCAAAATGAATAAACTAATTTAGCTTTATTAAGCTGGCCTATGAATCGGCAAAAATTAAACATCGTATAATAAATAAATTGCGTCTCAGCTTATTAATAGAATTCCAAAAACAAATAATGATTACTTTCATAGTGAAAAAAGTAATATATAAAAAAAAAATTAAACCAATTCCTACTTTGAATGGCTAAATAGAAAGTATTTTATTTACAATTGAAAATTTGAACAAGATATATAGGGAAAGAGTGAACTAATACTAGGAATTAAAAAAAGAGCATGATTCGTTTGCATTGTTGTAACAATGCACACCCGGTTTGGCTGAAAAGCCGGTTTTTGACGCCGACTTTTGCCATTTTCTTAGTAGTTACTTTGTTACAACAATGTAGAATGAATCTTAAGTTGGGGTGCAAAACCGGTAGTTAATTTAATTTAATTAATGAATTAATAATTAAAAAGATATTAACATCAAGTGTCATTCATTGCATATATATATTTTTCGGTTTTGACTGATAAATGCTCATCTCTCACTTGCAGAGAATTAGACTATATATATATATAGGAAGAGAGTGAATCAATAATAGGAATTGAAAAAGAGAGTGTGATAGATAAATGTAATAAAATATATCACTTTTTTCCCCTTTCTTTCTTAGGTACAAGTAAATGTTGTTACTATACAGTGCTTCATGATGACAATGGCTACGGTTTTGATGCTCTTGAAAAGCTTTCATATTACCTTTGCCACATATACATACGATGCACCAAAAGCATATCAGTACCTTCTCCTATTCAGTATGCACATCTGGCAGCTTATAGAGCAAGACGACATTTGGCTTCACATTTGAAAGATCTGGGAGAAAAGGGATTATTGAAAGGGAAAGATTGGAAGTCTAAAATGGATAGTGTGTCGATAGAAGAATTTAATAAAGCCATTACTGTAAAAGATGACATGAAAGATACAATGTACTTCACATAACCACTTCAACGGTTTGATTAGGGGGTTACGCCTTTGTATTTAGATTCGAAACGAGATTTATCCAAGGCAGGTTTTATTTTCTTCTGCTTTTCTAGAAAGATGTTACTCATTTTCTTCAAATGTGTAATCGAGAATGTGTTGTGTGAACTATGTTAGTATTTTTGATTACTTAACAAACGTTGTGAACTAGTGTAATTATTGTAAAATGAATTATATTATAATTCCCTGATATTAATTCTTATAAAGATGTTTATATTATGTCGTATAAAACAGGGGTGTCCAACACGCGGGCCGTATGTGGACCGACAGTACATAAGCTGCGGTCCGTCGACTCTTTTTTTTAAATATCAGGTTTTAAAAGTTTTTTTTTCATTTTGAAATTTATTTGAGAGGAAATTTATATACATATATATAAATCTATAATGTGTATTTGCCTGTTACCCGTTCTTGTTTTAAAATAAATCATTTTTGATAATATAAATGTCCTTTAGATTAAATTTAGCATTTATATTTTATCATACAGTTACATTTGATTTTACTATAATAAATTAGTTTTTTAATAAATTCCGAATTGCATTATGCATATCCTTTACTATAGATGGTCCTTGATTCTCTGTGTGTGCGACTTTCATTTCTCCTCCTCCTTTTCTGTTTGGAGTGCTCAAAACGTAAGAGGCTCTCAGGGATGTTTTTTAAAGTTTAAAAAAAATATATTCAGGACGGTTAAGACAAAGGGCAATGTATACTTAATCGTTTGGGAATGACAGCACTATCAAATTTCAACAATGAGTAACGAAAGATCAATTCAAGAGGAACACCGTAATTTTCAAGAAAATGGCAACTGTAATATTTTAAACATTATTTGATCATTTCATTATTATATTATATAAACATTATTATATTATCTATGTCTGAATACATGAAAAATAATGAAAACAATAATAATAATTCATTTTGTTTTAAATTTTCACTCCAATAAATGTTTTTTGTTTCCAAATCTGATATAAAGATACATATTTTTATGTGCGCCCCGCGAGATTATAATGTTTTTCCGAAGTGGCCCTCAAGGTCATTTGTGTTGGATACTCCTGATATAAAGAAAATAATCTTTTCTTCTTCTGGAGCCGTATTTTCTTCATAATTATATATGATTCTATGATAATATTTAATTTTTATGTTTAAAAACTGTTATTTATAATGTCTTCTATTCTGACCGGGTAAAAAAAAATGACTGCTAGATTTCTTTAGGATTATTTTGGTTTGATTTATTAATTATCCCGTGCTCTGATTGGTTCTCTAATTTCCAGACTTGTAGTAACTTAGCTTACAAATTTTGCCAGCCAATCATAGAGCTCGCTCTCATTAAATTCATTTCGCGTAAATTTGTCTGAACATCATCCTTTTCTTCCGAAGAACATCAGACTTCTTAGCTACATTCGGCCGCCCTTTTCACAGATCCAAAACTATTTTGGTAACTTTTTTTAAAAAAAGAGTTGTTTTTAATTATTTTAAACCTCTTAAAAGTTTAATTTTCTCATAAAACATAAGTATTTATATATATATATATAACAGTGAAGAAGTACTAGAACCTACAGTGCTAAAGCAGGAAGAAATTGGAATTCACCAGACATAACAAATGTAGATACAAAAAAGTCTTTGGACTAAACTGGAGACCTATTATGATTTCTAAAGCTGTCGCTGAATTAGGCCAGCGAATTAGGGTTAGCAATGCTTTACGGATCCTACCTTCCCCGTTCAGCAGAAACTTTCGACATAATAGGAAAAAAAAAAACACCTAGTTGAAAAGTTAAGCCTAATACAACACGTGGAAGAAAAACCAGATAATATATTAAAATGAAGCTAAGAAAATAGAACAATAATGAATGTCACAAGGAGAGGAATTAAAAAATAAAAAAAACTTACGTGTAAAATAATTACTGGAAATCGAAAATTCAACCTTCCATAATAAGTTCACCACGCAAAATGACGTAAAAAATTGGAAAGACTATTCGAGAAGAACAAAAAATAGTGGCGCCACCTAGATATTTATTTTACAATTAAACAAAGCACTAAGATTTTTTTTAAAATAAACAAAATAAAGGAAGATTTAAAAACGATAATGAACAAATTTAAGAATACATAAAATCAAATAAAAATATAAAACAAAGTAAAAAAACTTGGATGATTATATACTAATCAATATATAGCAATTAAAATAGGCGCTTACAAATTTTTTGTTTTTTTAAAAAAATAAACTAAAAAAGGAATTTTAATTAAAATAATGAACTAAGATAAAAATATATTTAATTAGAAATAGAAATATATTTATAAATATGAAGTTGTGTTATAATTGTTCAAAATTATATAACGCACTAAAAGAGGCAGTTCTTGACATTTAAGATTATGTTTCCATACCATTCTTTTTCAAATCGAAAGCTTTAAAGTTGTGAAATCTGATAAGTTAATTATCGTTTCTAGTAAAAGGAATTTCTAATTATGTTCTAGCTAGTTCATCAATGTACTTAATGCTACATCAAGGTTTCGTATTTTTTTATGAAAACTAATTTTATATGTGGATTACTGAAGATCAGATTTTTTAAATAAATACGTGAGGATTTCTAAAAGTAAGCTAACAACCCCTTTCAGGGTAAACGTTTATTCAGAAAATAAAATTTAAAAAAAAATGTGTACAATGTAGGAAGACGTTGGTACATATTACTTCTCTTCTTATCGAGGCATTTGTTCCATCAGTACACCAACCCATCGAAACCAGCATCGTAGAAATCCGCGTCAAGACGGCTTGCGGCACCTCGTCATCGGTTCTGAAATGCTGACCCCTCCCAAGTGTTCCTTTAAAAGTCCGGAGATGGACATCACTTGGTGCAAAAGTATTAGACTAATGTTTTTTCTTCATCTTGTACATCTGTTCTGCTGTTGTCAAATTTCGTGCACTAAAAACACATCATTGTAACACTTGTACCCGTACATTTCTACTAAAATGTCGATGAATTTCAGCTGAAGAATTTTTCTTTAAACTCAGAAA
>BMAV01002126.1:14380-42670 GCA_019973955.1 Trichonephila inaurata madagascariensis | reverse complement strand
GGGTATTCGATAAAGCTGCATTTGAGTATGACGATACTCTTGATTACGAAAGTCACACAAGTTTATAAAAATAGAAGCGATGAATAAAGAATGCAGATTTTGAGGTGATTTTAAATGGAAAGTGGGAGCTGTAGGCATGTGTTGTTCGGGAGGAAAAGTCAACAGCCCTTCCTTCAATAGACGAGCCAGTTGAACCTCTTAAAGAACTTTTCTCTTATGAAACAGATGAGTTAGCTATTGTTATCCTTCAATCTGTATTAATTCACCCGTGCGAAGAACGGGTATACCAGCTAGTATATAACAAAACTGTAAATAATGTACCGTAAAATCCGGCGTATAACGCGCACCCATACTTTCAAGCTACAATTTTTAATTTTTAGGTATATTCGCCGTATAGCGCGCACCCCCTTTTCTACGAAGAAAACTGAAATGTGCGTATGCAATGCTGTTATGTTTTGAAGCAATTTATTCGAGTTATTTTCTTAAGCTTTTGCAAAAAATAGCATACTTTTAGAACTACAACCTTTTAATTTAATTAAGAATGCCATTTCTCTTAAATGAAAAGTATTTCGAAATATGTAGAAGTCTAATTTTTTTTGCTCATCTCGTATATTTTTTTAAAAAAAGTCCTCATTTTTATACCCGGCGTATAACGCGCACCTGAAAATTTCTATCTTATATTTGGTGTAAAAAGTGCGCGTTATACGCCGGATTTTATGGTATATAACTGACTTCTATTCCTTAACGTTGCATGCATTATCGCGGGATTCGAATTGTTTCAAAAATGCCCTACTGTGTGGCATGCTGAATCACATTGGTAGATTGGTTTGGCAAGCCACAGCTAAAAGGTTGCCAATCTCTGGTATAGTTTAAGAGAAAAATAATTTAAAAAATTATTTTCACAAAATTTACTATAGCCACTATAAGTTCAATTTTCGAAAAATTGAAAACACTTTTTTTGGTTGAAAAATTTTAAACTCAAAAATAAAATTATTTTTTTACAATACAAATAACCAAAAGCAATGATTATGTACAACATACCTTTCATTTCATAATCCCCATCCTCTCTCCCTGCACCGTTTGAATCAGTCTGATTCTCAAGCTTTTTTCCCACCTTCCGCGCTTTATCGCGCACTGTTATTTCTCGACAGCAGGTTTTTTTTAAACTTAATACAAGAGAGGCTGTTAAATGTACTTGTTTTTATTTGGAACTATTTCATACATGTCCTCTCATCGTAATAATTGTTAAAAAAAGTACTAAAATGCTTGTCTCTCTTTAACAATAATTACTTAGGACTTAAATACCTAAACTTCATTGCTGTTTTTTTTTTGTGGCAATACTTAACATAAAAATTAATTTTTATTTTTCTTTTCATCAATACTTCAGAGAACGTCTTTTCTGCATAGGTAAATTTTGAAATTCTGAAAAAAGAAAATTTTCGTTCCACTCTTTTATTTATTTTTTTCTTTGTGGCAAAATATTTACATGTTAGAATATAATGAGTAAAGTAAATAAGAAGAGCCTACCATATTTAATTCTATAAATATGATAGGGGTTAATAAAAATTTTTATAACACATACATATTACACTAAAAATCAAAAAAGGACAATGGAGAATGTGTTTTTGAAACCAAAACAATTGAAATTAAGTTAAAGTTTTTTCAAGTTTTTGCTTTATGTCACAATATGAACTACACACTTACATGCCCCAAAGAAATTTTCAAAATTTAGAACAATGGTTCAAAATCTTTTCAGTTGCAATTATTTATAAACAAGAAATTTCATTCCCAACACTCAATTTATTAACTAAGTGTGAAATAGAACACACACAGAAAAAATAATATTGTTTATTCCTTATATTAGCATAAAAAAGAAAAAATATTAAAGATTACAGAATTGACAAACTTAAGTATATTTCCTTAAAAATCACGACTTATATTTAAACAAAAAGTAATAAACTACAGTAAAAAAAACAAGTAAAATGAAGGTAAACTTAAAGCAGATTTTTACTATGTGATTAACCCTTTTCGGGTTCATTTTATCTCGGGATTATGGGTAAAAAAAAATGTCAATTTTTTTAATACTTATTTTCATACACAGCCTTTTAAACATAATAGCATCTTATCTTAAATCTACAGCTGAAAACACTGTATAGTGCTTCCATCTAGTAGCCAGAAAAGTAAACAAAAGCATTCAAAACAATAAAAAGCACATGTGAAATAATTCGGGAAAGACTGATTGCACAGTGAAAATTTCACAGTGCCCGAGCTACACTCGGGATGAGCCAGTATGGTACATTTCGCCTGCCCGAGTTCAGCTCGGGAAAAACCGGGAAGGCATTAATACACTTCGAATTGTTTTGTAATATAATTGCAGGAAAAAGAAAATATTTCTCTTTTAACTCATTCAGGACCATGCAATTTTTCCTTTTACGTCTAACTCCATTTAAAAAATTCATACAAAATCATTACTATAATAAAAATACGCCAAAATTTATAATCATTCCATATGTTCCAAATTCAGACCACACAGATGTGATCATGGTCCTGAATGGGTAAAATAATAAAACAAACAAAGCTTATACTAGAATGAAAATTCATTCCACCAAATCTTTGAACCTAAGAAAAGAAATCAAAACGTCATAAGTAATTTACAAATAATTATAGGCCACAAAAGTTCTCAAACAAAATATTATACAATGTGTTTAATTCATCAAACTTAAGTAGCATTTTTCAAAGCATATGGTTATGGATGAAAAATTGATGAGGATGTATTGCTGTTTACATGAGATTTAACAATCAGTGACAAAAGATGAACCTGAGCAAGAAACACTACCAAGTGGGCATACTGAACACACACAGGCAAGTATTAAAATCTTTTCATTCCCAATTATTTACAGATAAAAAAATCATTTTATACGCAGTCAACTTATTAACTAAGCATCAAATACAGTAAAAAAAAGATGCATAAAATAAATTATTTATATTAGCATAAGAAGAATATCTTATCAAAGATAAAAGAATCAACAAATTTATACACATTTCCTTCATTTAAACAAAAAGTGTATTAAACTTTTAAATGCATCTTACAGTTTAATAAACATGCATTTAAATGCATAAAAAAATAATAATAAAACTTAAAGCAAATTTTTAACATTTGATTAACACACATATGAAAACAGTTTTGAACAATAAATGCAGTCTAAAGTAAAAAAGAAAATATTTCTAAATTGAATCCTAGCAGAGTCCACACCCTTGGCACAAATTATTTTGGTTGACTATAATTGTGTCATCTTGGTAACCTTACTTTGATACACTAGATATTGGAAACCTAACTATTTGGCGATTTTTTTGGTTGGTCGCCGAGGGTGAGGCTTTCCTAGGATATTACCCCTATTCCTCTTCAATGAAACAAACAAAGATTACATTAAAACTAAATTTAAATCTATCAAATTGAAGGATAATATCTCTTTAAAAAAACTCGTATCATAAGCAGTTAAACAATTACAGAACACAAAAGTTCTTAAACAAAATACATGGTGTTCTTTAATCCATCTACAACTTTAATAGCATCTTTCACAGCAGCTGGTAATGGGTGGAAGGCTGATGATGATGATGATGTATCGCTGCTAGATTCATCGATTTGTGATAAAAGATGCTGTCGAGCACGAAATGCTGCCAAGTGGGCATACTGAACAGGGGCAGGACTTGAAATACTTTTGGTGCATCGTACATAGGTATGGCATAAATAATATGTCAACTTGTGTAAATCATCAGCAGTGAAATCATTGTCATCTTCAATGACAGTATAATGACAGGGTCTGCTAGTACCTAATGAAGTAAATTTTTAAAAGATAAAATTTATTAGAAAAAGTAATCATAAACTATGTCTACAATTCTTAAAGATAGAAAAACTAAAATAAAATTTAAGATCAGAAAACTTTATGATATGCATATAAATTTCTTTAATAAAACTTATTGGTACAAGAAAGATACTTTTTCTTTGTTATAATCTTTAACAAAAGGGTAAATTTTGCTTTAACTTCTGTTTTGATTTGCCCAATAGAATAATTGCTCAAAATTTTATGCCAATTTTTGAAGCATATCTAGAAGTTAATTAAGCTACATCCTAAACTAATTAAAATTCATATATAAAAGCATCCCTACTAATGTCCTTTGATATATCTAATGCCTGGGGGTAGGCAATTATTTTTGCTTGAGGGTCACATTATGGAGGAGGATACCAGAAGGCCGCACCTTTTTAAAAAGATTGCATTCATTAGTTAAGTTTGCATCTCAGAAAATATATAAATTGTGCCATAAAAATCAATAAATATAAGTTAAATAAAAAGACAGTTTTATTCAATTTATTTATTGAGCTAATTTCATATCTGTAGCTGCAAGTACATTTAATTTTTGAATCAATTTAATGAGACAAATGTATGTTATCAAACTTTTCTACAATATTTTTGAAATCAGGAATGAGATTGTTGGTTGAAATTCTCATCACAACCTACAAATTGCATCTATATTTATTCTTGTTGAACTTTTCGAGCAAGAAAAACTTTGCTTGCAAATATATGTTGACCCAAGTACGGAGAACATTTTCTATCTATTTGGTTTTTCTGACTATCTTGGCAGGCCAAAAGAAAACTCTTTGCAGGCTGCATATGGCCCATTATTTACCCACCCGTCCTATGTTGAACACAATCATTATATATATAAAAGGCAGTCCTTAGTTATTTCTTAATTTTTGCTGCAGCTGACAAAATCAGTATTACTAGTTTTATATATAACTCAAAGGGAATCTTATAAAGTCATTTGTACAATATTATCCCTTTCCCATATAATACACAAAATTCTAAAGAGCACTCAAATTTCATTTGAATACAATAATTTATTCCAGAAATATTTCTAAGAAAGTAACAAGAACTCTAAACAAGCCTATTAAGCAATTATTACAATAAATTTTAGAACATTATGGAAAATAATTGATAATTTAATGTAAATAATTGTAAGATCTTATTAAAATCAAATTTCTACATTTAAAAGGAAAAAAGGTTTTGATTTAACTATTATGCTACCATTTAAAACAAGCAGCTTGGTCAATTGTCTATAACATTTTATTACAGGAAATTTGCATAATATCACAAGAATAAATAATGCTCCGAGTAATTTTAATTTTCAAACAAGAGCAAAAACATGAAAATTTTGTATCATCCTAATATTTTCAAATTTCACCCAAGCAAATGTGGGAAGATTTTTTTTTTCTTTATTTTTCATTCATTTTATATCAGGTGCTTTAGGAAAGTGAAAAAAAAAAAAATCTAAGTGATAAATTTAAAGATCTGATAATGATATAAATACAGAAAAAAGTATAAAATTTTGTTTATTATTAAATGCTACAACAATATACAATGACATTATACTGAATAAGTTAAAAAATAATAGCAATTTATAAGACTATATGTGGTGGCTGTTTTAGCCAAACTTGCTGAGCATATCACTAACATTTAAGTCTATATTTATAAGTGCCACAGAGGCAAGACTTATTTCTCCTATTGTGTTCCTCAAAGTGATGCAGATATTCTCTGGCATAGTAGTTTTTAGTGGTATTACTGCAACTATTTTAAAAAGCTTGTAGATGTTGGGAAATGTATTTTTTTCATCTATTTAAAACTTCAACTGATGAGTCCAGAAATTCACTCATTTGTTTTTACATAATAAATATTCAACACACACTTGTTCATTGTTGATGAAGGCATAATTTTCTAAGACAATCCTCAAAAATTTTGACCAGTAAACTGATGTTTCCTGAGTTAGTTACCAAACAAGAAGAGAAAGATATATATTAATTAAAAAACTATTCTGAATTTCTGTAATCATGATATCCAAAAATATTACAATACAATTGGAGATCAGTAATATCCACATTATTGCAAAACATCAGTTGTTTCATCAATCAAGACTGATTTTTTTTTATTTACTTGTTCTAATTTTGTGTGTGTATATTCAAGAATCACAGGTTACAAATATTTTTTTTTTAATTATAAAACTGATTTATAAAGCATTTCTCTTTGTAATGCATAATTGATCTTTTAAGAATTTGCCTGCAAAATAAACAGCAAAATTTCCGAATTTGTTTAAATATCAATTTTTTCCAAAAATAAATTAACAAAATTTAATACGTATTTTAGATAAAGTAAATATCATAAGTTTTATGCATTTTTTCTTCCAATAAATCTTTTCATATATTTAATGCTCTACTTTAGATATTGTGTATGAGAAACCCTATTATAAAACATTCTTTGGAACAATTTACTTTAGAATCTTTAACACAATCTCCTTTGAGGTTTCAGATTCAATTACATTTAATGCAAAATGTAACATTTTTATTTAGTGTGAATATTTTCTTTTAAATCTATTAATTATTTTAAGTTTTAATATGAAAGGAAAATTTTATCTCAAATTCTGAAATAAATGATAAACCTTGCAAGTAGAGATATATATGTGACCTTTACCTAATGGAAGTTTCCAGTAAAAAAGAAATATTGAATTTCAAATTACATGAGTTACATTGCCTTTCTAATGCGAAAATATTCAAAATAAAAGGAATTAAATATTATGAAAACAAATGCTATAAAAACTAAAATAATTATTGTAAAATCTCATTAACAGTTTATTCCTAAAAAATTAAAATGTGATTTCTCAAATTTTGAAAATATATTTAAAATAAAGAACCTAATTTTTACCTTGTAATCCAAAGTGGCTGCAGAGAAAAAAATCAAAATTCAATGGATGCACCACAGTAGTATCCACAGTTGTACCAGGGGGAATATTTTGCATTTTTCCAACTCCACATCTATTATCTTCAGGCATAAATCTTGTATGGTGACGTTTTTGTACAACAATAAAAGTAATACCAGGCTGATAATCTTTTTCTAAAGTGCGACATGCTTCTCGAATGCACTTAACTTCGTGATTTCTTACTTTTTCAAACTGTCCTTCACTAACACCATCACGATAAAAAATTATTTTTTCTGGCTTTTTCCCTCTAGTACTTCTGTAAAATGCATGAAGTAAATCTAAGATCATTGAGGTCAAGTCCAAAATTATTTCCACAGCTTGTTTCTTTTCATCAATATTGGTCTGAGCTCTAATGGTCACAGCATAGCGAGATGGATGAGCATCTAGGCTTCCAACTGCAGCAGCAATTGAAGGTTTGATATCTTGAGAAGGACTTGGATGAGTCACATCAGCTCCTATGATAATGACTGGTTTCCTCAAAATAGGAGGCGTTTCTCCTGGAGTTAGAGAATTATTCACACCTCCCATTTTTGCATTGATTTTCTGGCAAAGATTACTCACAAGTGGTGGACTACATTTCTTGGGATTGGAGACATTGTCATCTTTGATGCACTGTGTAACAAGACCAAGCATTGTCTCTGCAGCTTGTTTTACTTCTCCATAAATAGCTTTATTGTTACCTGGAACAACTACTACTGCCAAATCTGCATTATATTTTTTTTTAACTTGAATGAGGATATCATGTACCTTCTGACGTCGATTATCGGCCACATCAATGGTTGCAGGTCGCTTCATAGCTATGCCTTGTTCAGAAGCAATTCTGCACAACAGCTTAGCAAAGTTTTCTAATGATTCATGTCTACAGAATCGTGGATTTGCAAAACTCAACAAGACCCAAGAATTAATTTCAGCTCCTCTGAAGTACTGTTTGTCCCTCATATCCCAAGAACCATTTCTAGGCTTTACTGAAGCGTCATTTTGATAACGAACGTTTGGAGCTTCAATGACTCTTCCTTCTAAAAATAATGGTTTAGCAGACACTTTCATTCCGAACCCATTTAAAAGCCGATCGTGATCAAAATTAGCTCGCTTAAAAATGTCAGCTATTTCATCAAATCTCTGCTTAGGAGCACGAGCAGTGAATTTAATCATTTCTGCATTCTGTCTATCCTCCAGTTTTTTCTTACAGTGTTGCCCTTCAATTATTTCACATACTTCAATAGGGATATAGATTTTTTTTGTCTCTGGGTTACCATGCACACAAGGAAGGTGAGGATATTTTAATGGTCTATTATATTCATTTGCAAAGTACTGAGCTACAGTTTGATTAATTTGTTGACCATTCACTGTACGACTGAAACTCAATAAATTGGCACTTTGCCTAGTAAATCTTAATATACGATATTTTCTACTATATCTCAAATGAGTTACCTGAATACGCATATTTTTCAGTTCTTTGGACAACTTGTTTACATCGGAATCTCGGAGAGATGCAACAGTGTTCAGATCTCTAATTTGCAAAATATCTTTGACATAATTTAAAAGTGGACCTTTTTCATAGAATGTAGTAGCAGTTATGTTGAGATTTACAACAGGTTTCCATTGACCTAAGCGAAGACTTTGATGGTAACCAAACCAAATCTCCTTCCCACCACCAAGTGGTGTAACATGTTGAGGATCAGGTGGATAGAAAAATGAACGTCCGACTGGATAATAACGCATACAAGGACTATGCCGAAGAATAGTTTCTAAAGCCATGATGGCTTCCTGAGGAACAGATTTAACTTGTCCAGCAAACAAAGCATGAAGAGGATCAAGACTAACAGAGCAATCATTAGTTTCTTTCTTTTGTACTGGTTTTATAAAAACTTCAAAGGTTTCATAAGTAGGGTTTTCAGGATTACCATCATCATCAGGCATCATGACAGTACATTTCAATTCACCTGATATATTTAAAGGATTCTTTGTGTACATATTTTTTTTCCCATCATATGCAGCATAATGATCCCTAAAATCCTGAGAATTCAACATGTGATTAATAATTTCCCTATTCCGCTTTGTATTCATGCAACGGTATTTTGTATCTTTATCTTTTTTTTTATCACTTTCTTGTTGTGGTTCTTTAAGAACAGGTTTTGTGGTTATGCTACGACCTCTGCTAATTATTTCAATGTCATAATGATAAACATTTCCACTTGGCACCTGAAGTGGAAAGTAGTTTGAAATTAATCTTATTCGCATTCCAAGTTTTCCAGGTTCAGGTTTAAGTGGCAATGGAAGGAAAGACATCTTTTCTTTGAATTCAAAACCCAATTCTTCAGGATTGATTGCACGTTCTTTAGGTTTTGATAGCTGAGGTGGTTCTCTTCCTAGAAAGAGTATTATAAATATATGTTAAATCCAAAAACATATAGAACATATTTGTACAATTTTTTAAACAAAAATTGGTCTTGCACATTATAATCCTTTTAAACATTTTAAGGATGCTGTTAAAGAGATTATAAGTCTTCTATAAACAATATTGATAGGAGCAACAGGAAACTGGTCAAATTAAGTGTAATCATGAATCAGGCATGTGAGAGACATTTTCAAGATTTTATTCCTCACTAACTTTAATCAAATATATATGGTTATGGCAGCAGCTTAGACTTAAAGTTGTTTTATGAATTTTGATTAAGTTATAAAGGTAAAGTCCTAGATTTCTCACAAAGCAGAAACTGAAAGATAAAAAGTTTACCAACATTGATAAATAACTGGACCTAGTTGGCTGTTCTATTAAAAACATCCCAAAGTATGTACACCTTATCAATATCTAGCTCTTTCTTTCAGTTAGAAAAGCAATTAGATATTCTTAGCAACTTATAAAATGTAACAGACAGACAAGGCCCAGTGGTAGCGCATATTACGCTTCCACACCACAGATTCGAGGCTCTATCCTTGGGCTGGGCAAGGTTGACTCAGCCTTTCATCTCTCCTGCAGTGGGTTCATAAGCGAGTACCAAGCTTGCTTGGGGACTTAAACACTGGGGGTCTCACTTCAGACAAACCACCTGATCGGGACATCTGCTCATGCACCTCAGCGCCCAATGGTCACGTTCACTAAAATGGGCACAGTAGGCCTGGCCTTCATGGGCTGTTGCACCACTGAGTTTGAATTTGAACAGACAGGCATTTGATGAATTTCAAAACATTTTTTACTGTTTTTATTAGGATTCCCTTTGGAAGAAATTTCTTTAACTCTTACTTGTTTACAAATTTTTACAGATAACCGAGAATAATATTTGACTGACTGACTCACACAGACAGACAAAGATATACAGGGTGTCCGGGCCTAAAGTATCCAAAAGTAATGGCTTATTATTACAGAACTACCCATCAGAATGTAATAAACTGTTCATCCATGGATTGGAAAACTCTCCGAGATTTTTTGGGTCCAGTCCCGGGGTCAGCAACCTGTAGCTCTTTAGTTCCAAGAGCAAATATTTATTTTATCAAAAAAAAAAATCGATCTGAATTGATTATTGAGAATTAGGCACAATTTCCATCTCTCAGCCACTTGTACTCGCTTTTCACCGCGCTCCTCCCCCGTGACACACATCGTCACTGTCGTCAGTCTGTCGGAAGCTCTCGAATGATGCCGTTGTTGGATGTTTCTATATAGGTTTCAATTGTATTTTGACGCAAGACAATTTGGCATCTTCACCAGTGTTATCACAACGAAAACGAACTAAAAAAAAACTCTTTTCATCACCAGTTGCCTGAGTGCCTCCACGTCTGGGAGGAAGCTTTTTCCCGCTCAATGACTATTTTTTTTATCTTCTATTGATTCTCTTATGTAATCGCCAGTTAGAGATTAGATTTGATATGTGTTAGATCGTAGAGATAGTTGCTTGTATCAGAAGTTTTTAAGTTCCTAACTAAATAATATAAACTAATAACAGAAGTGTAATAATTTAGAGTTCTGCCTGAATTACTTAGAAGTTTAGAATTACTTAGATTTTTAATAGAATAAATCGATTAGATTTGAATACTTAGATTTTAGATCGACAATGAACCACTGAACCACCGCACATTGGTGCATACAGCACGAAAAAATTAGATTTGATTTACATTTAGAAATCTGTTCGAGTTGAAAAATCTGGATATAAAACAGCGATAGAACTAGAAACAAGCTGATAATAAATGTAAGAAGATTAATTTATTATGAAGTTTTAAGTAATTAAACGCTCCACAATTAAACTTAGAAAATACAAGATATATAGAAGATTATTTTCATTATTTGATTCTTATTTCACAATGTTTGAAGTTAATTTGCAATTAGATATGTGAAGTTTTATTTAATATTAGATGTTATACATGTATAAAGCTATTGGATTATATGAATCTATATATTTAGAAAATATTGGAGAATCATACAAATAATAAATTTGTTTATTAGTTGTTTATAAAAATTTGTCAAGCATGGATGAGATAACGAAACGAAGAAAAACTCAAACTGTTCTACGCGCTAGCGTAACAAAACATATAAATAAATTAGAACAAGAATTTGACGAATTAGATACGGAAGCAAAGTTACAGCAACACTTAGATTTTTTAACAAACATGTTGAAACAAATTAATGATTTAGATTCTCAAATACAAGCGCTTATTACAGATGAGAAAATCTTTGATGCAGAAATTGAGTCGGCTATTGAATATAGCCAGAAAATTAGTATGTGGAATTCAAAACTTTCCGCACAAATTAAATCTTATCGTAATACGACTGAGGAAAATCTTAAATTTCATCAAACTCTTTTGACACAGGAAACTCTTAATAGATTGGTTGAGAACATCAATGAATTTGAAAGTTCTAATTCTAATGTGAGAGCTAACCATAATATAAAACTGCCTAAATTGAGTATCGAAAAATATTATGGCGATCCTTGTGTTTGGTTGGAATTTTGGAATCAATTTCAAAATTCTATAGATAAAAATTAATCCTTATCCATGATCGACAAGTTTTCATATGTAAAATCGCTTTTAGGAGGTGCTGCTTTTAATGTTGTAAATGGGTTTTCTCTTTCTGAAGAAAATTATGAAAAAGCTTTAAAGTTGTTAAAACAGAGATTCGGTAGAGAAGAGTTAGTGATAAATGCTCACATGAGTAAGCTTTTAAACTTGTACCTAATTCAAGACTCTAATAATGTTGTGGGATTAAGGAAGTTGTATGATACATGTGAAGTACAAATCAGAAGTTTAGATTCATTAAATGTCACTTCCGTAATGTACGGACATTTATTATATCCTATATTAATTAAATTGATTCCAGAAGAGTTATCTTTAGCTTTTAACCGTAAACGATTAGAAAAAGACTCAAAACGAATTTGATGTCATGGAATTATTAAACTTTCTTAAAATCGAAATTGAATGCAGGGAATCTGTTTTATTCCAAAACTCGAAAGTTGAAAGGAAGAAAAATTTTAATAATCATTATTCCGTTCCGAAACCACAGCATAGCTTCACGAATAGTGGCAAATTGCGTGAATCACATCGAGATTACGGTCGATCTTACAATTCTCCTAAAGTTAACAAAACAGTTGAATATTTAGTACCTATTACTGAAAATAATTGCATTTTTTGCAAATCGACGCATAATTCGGAGCAATGCCTTAGTGTTAGCATCGATGACAAAAAAGATATCTTACACAAACAAGCCCGTTGCTTTTTATGTCTGCAAAAAAATCACAGGATTAAAGACTGTAAGAAAAAACAATTTTGCGATATTTGCAATCACAAACACAATAGAGCTCTTTGTTACCGACTTGGCAAAGTCGGTGACAAAAACGAAACTAAAATTGTTACAGCCACTTCGCACTGTCAGGAAAACAATAAAAATGATTCGTTAATAAAATCCCCTCAAGCAATATATTTACAAACAGCCACCGCGACAGTTAAATCATCCACGAATGAAGAACATTTACCTGTTAGAATATTGCTAGGGTCTATGACGACTTTCATTTTAAAGGAAGTATCGCAAGAATTAAAACTTCCCATCGTTAGAAACGAAACTCTTTTAGTTTATTCTTTTGGAGCCGATGAAGCTCAAGAGAAAATTTATGATGTCGTAAAAATACGATTAGAAAATAGAGACCAACCTTCATTAAACATTGAAATTGAAGCTTTAGTTACAGATAAAATATCCGCTACTAACCTACCTGCACCCGAAACTAACATTCCTAAGGTCTACAAACAGTTAAAAGTTTACAATTAGCTGACTCCTATTAATATAAAAATAAAATAGTAATTTTAATCGGATCTGACTTTTATTTTGACGTAGTGATAGGTCGAATGAAAAGACTAAACAATAAACTAGTCACTTCAGAAACCATATTTGGATGGTGTATTCAAGGTCAAGGAGACTTTCAGAACCAATTGCTTAGCATGGAAATAATTGTCAAAGAGAAATCCATCTCCAATCAAATGAGAGAATTCTGGTAATTAGAAAATCTAGGAATTAATGTAGACTCAGAAAACAAAGATAGTATGGTAGAAGAGATTATGAGAAAATTTGAGGAAGGAATTTCGTACAAAGACAAGTGTTACAAGGTGAAGTTACCATGGAAACCTGAAATGAAGAATGCGTTACATAACAAGGAGGTTGCCAGCAGAAGATTCCAAACTCTCAAAAAATCTTTTATTAATGATCCAGTATATTTTTCCGAATACAGCAAAGTTTTAGAAGATTATCGCGAAGAAAATATCATAGAATCTGTGACAGAAGAAAATGAAATTATATCCGAAGACAACTGCTTCTACTTGCCTCATCGAGCTGTGATCAGAGAAGACAAAACCACCACTCGACTACGCGTTGTTTTTGACGCTTCTTCCCATTCTAAAGGACAATTGTCTTTAAATGATTGCTTGCATACTGGATTTAACTTATTACCTGATCTTTTTTTCTTCTTTTATAATTAGATATAGAATTTATTCTGTAGTCGTGACAGCAGACATCAAGCAGGCCTTTTTGCAAATCGAGATACATGAAGAGGACAGAAACTATACAAGGTTTCTTTGGACCGCAGATCCTGAAAACAGCAACTCAGGTGAGATTCTGCGAATGACCCGAGTGTTATTTGGGGTGACATCCTCTCTGTTTCTTCTTAACGCCACCATAAAACACCATTTGAAGAGGTATGTAGATAAATTTCCTCATACTCATAAACTGTTAGAAAATAACCTGCATGTTGATGATGTTCATATTGGCGAGGACAATGTTCATAAAGCTTTAATCGTATGTTTAGAAAGTTATGAAATCTTTAAAGACGCCAGTATGTACCTGAGAACCAATTCTCCAGAATTGTTTCATAAATTAAAAGAACATAATTTAGAAGTAGACGATTCTCCTGATTTTTATAATCAAACTTTAGTCTCATCAAAGGTATTAGGAGTTGCGTGGAATCCTAAAGATTATTTTTATTTTGACACTCAAAGTCTTGAAAAATTTCTTTTGAAAAGCAAAGACACTAAAAGATACATTTTGCAAATTGCTGGTCGCATCTTCGATCCTATTGGATACATTGGACCTTATACTATTCGTATAAAATGTCTAATACAAAAAATATGGTGTTTAGGTTTAGACTGGGACGAAATTGTACCAGATGAAATTGTTAAGATCTTTAATGATTGGTGGGACGACCTAAAGAAATGGAGTAATATTCGAATAACCCGCCACTATTTTTACGGTGCCTTACCTAAAGATATACATAATATTAAGTTACATCTATTCTCAGATGCGTCCATCAAAGCTTATGGAACAGTAGCCTATTTGCGTGTAGAGTTAAACGATGGTAACATCATTACTAGTTTTGTTGCTTCTAAAGGAAGAGTCGCTCCTTTAAAAACGCTCTTATTACCCCGCCTTGAATTGATGGGAGCTCTTTTGTCAGCTAGATTAAGTGAAAAAATTATGAAAGGTTTAGAATTCCCAGTTCAGCGAATATTTTGGACAGATTCGTCCATCGTATTCTTTTGGATAAAAGGTTCCCCAGATAAGTTTAAAGTTTTCATAAAGAACAGAATTCAGGAAATACAAAAATGCTCAAACCCAACCAGAATGGTTTCACTGCCCTGGGAAAGAGAATCCAGGTGACCTTATATCGCATGGACTTTCAGTTGCAGAATTAGAAAATAGCAATTTTTGGTGGCAAGGTCCAAGCTGGTTAAGAGAAAAGAAATCATCATGGCCTAAACCCTTAGAAACACATAAAGAACTTGTTACCGATCCAGAGACACTTGAAATTAGGAAAACTTTAGCTGTAAATACAGTCACGGAAAATACGAACCAAAACATTAATAACTTCATTAAGAAATATTCCTCTTTCACCAAATTGATTAGAATTACTGCTTATTATTTTTCTTAAAAATTGTAGAATTACACAATCCGATAGAAAAAAGGATAACCTAAGTGCATCCGAGCTACAAAATGCCACTCATGTGTTAATAAAATGTGCACAGTTATCGGAGTTTAGTTTTGAAATAAAAAACGTCTAAAGAACAAACAACCTTTTCCGCGAAATAGCAAAATTTTATCACTGAATATATTTATTGATGACAATGAAATTTTGAGAGTTGGTGGACGTTTGAAATTTTCAGAGCTTACAGAATCGCAAATTAATTAATTGTGTTAAGTGATGCGACATTGTTTTAATAACAAAGCTTTACACTCAGGAGTTCAAACAACACTTTATTTGATCAGGCAATTTTATTGGATACCTTCCGGTCAAGATAGAGTGCGAAGATTCATGCAGAAGTGTTTGACGTGTTTTAAGACAAAAACTCAAACTATCAATCAGATGATGGGTGACTTGCCCAAAGATAGAATTACATCGTCAAGACCCTTTGAAAAATACTAAAGCTACCCACTTTGAAGTTGTATCCGACCTTACGACAGAAGCTTTCGTAGCTTGCTTGAGAAGATTAATTTCGAGGCGATCAAGACCATCCATTATTTGGAGTGATAATGCATCTAACTTTAAAGGAGCTAGAAATATTTTGATTTCTTTGCTCGAACTTTGCCAGTCAGATCCTGTACAGAACTTTACTGCTGAAGAGAGAATTCAGTGGCATTTCACACCACCTGCATCCCCTCACTTCGGAGGCTTGTGGGAAGCCAACATAAAATCCATGAAAACAATGTTGTTAAAAGTGACCAATTCTCACACATTAAATTTCGAAGAATTAACCACACTTGTAATTCAAATTGAAAGCATTCTGAACTCTCACCCGCTTTCACCCATGTCATCTGACCCCAACGATATGCAACCTCTCACACCCGGACACTTTTTAGTTGGAGCCCCAATTATGTATTTTCCTGAACCTCATACTGCTCCAGATTCTTTTTCTCTTTCTTCTAGGTGGAGTCTGATTCAACGTCTTAGAGATACTTTTTGGGCTCGTTGGAGTTCAGAGTATTAAAACGAGCTGCAACGCCGCACGAAGTGGACAGATGTGAAAGAAAATTTGAAGGTAGGACAACTAGTCCTCTTAAAAAACACGCCAAATACCCATGAAATGGACCTTAGCAAGAGTCATCAAGATCCCCCCTGGTGATGACGGACTAGTCCGCGTCGTCGATGTCAAAACAGCTAAAGGAACCTTCACTCGAGCCGTCACGAACTCACTGCCACTGCCTGGAGATGTTGGACTATCGCCCAACGGGGGCGGGATGTTATCGCAACAAAAACGAACTAAAAAAACTTTTCATCACCAGTTGCCTGAGTGCCTCCACGTCTGGGAGGAAGCTTTTTCCCGCTCAATGACTTTTTTTTTAATCTTTTATTGATTCTCTTATGTAATCGCCAGTTAGAGATTAGATTTGATATGTGTTAGATCGTAGAGATAGTTGCTTGTATCAGCGGTAATGTAAGAGTGGTAATGTGCCACTAAAAATTGCTCCACGTGCCATAGTTGTCGACCCCTGCAATTAAGTATACCCCGTAGCCGAGTGTGAACTGTGAATACGCCTTGTGTTCATTTTAGATTCCAAATTTTAAATTAAAAATATTATTTTACTAAAGTTGTGGTGATTTACGTTTCCTACCTGTTAATTTCGATAAACCGTGGGCCACTACTTTACACCTCACCGTCGACTTATGTGAAAGGAACGACATGTCTTCTTTTGAAGGAAAAGGCTAAAGCATTCATCAAAGAATTAGGAATAGTTTTCGGCTAGTGAGGGATGGCTTACAAATTTTAAGAAAAGGAATGGGATAGTCTTCAAAAAAATGTGCGGGGAAAGCTCAAGTGTCGACATTAACGTTTGTTCTAAGTGGCAGAACTCGCTTTCGGATCTAGTAAAGGAGTACGAACTACGTTACATTTTCAACTCTGATGAAACCGGACTCTTTTTCAAGTGTTGGTCAGAAAAAACATTTACATTCAAAAAAGAAAAATGCCATGGAGGAAAACATAGCACGGAGAGGTTAACTATTTAACTGGCTGTAAACATGGACGGATCAGAAAAGATTACTCCTCTTGTCATAGGAAAATCTGCAAAACCTTGGTGTTTCCAGGGCATAAATTCGTTTCCTACCAAATACCCCTCAAACAAGGCATGGATGATCACTGAACTCTTTAATGAATGGTTGGTCTCACTGAACTCTGATATGAAAAGAGAGAAACGACATATTCTCTTATTTTTAGACAACTGTACTGTGCACAATAACGCACCACCTTTATCAAATGTGAAACTTCAATTTTCCCCTCCAAACTTAACCTCAAAACTTCAGCCACTCGACCAGGGCATCATACATAATTTTAAAACCTTTTATCTTTTTCATCTTTTTTTTTCTTTTACTTTTAAAGCTCTCATTTTTATACCCAGAGTATATAACATGCACCTGTAAATTACAATATTTTTTGTGTTAAAAAAGTGCATTATATGCCAGATTTTACACACACAGTAAGTAATTTTTTTAATTCTTGATATATTTGTAATGATTCATTTGTATAAGTTTTAGAAATTCATGAATAGTTTGTGATTTATTATTATTTTTTATTTTATTTTACAGTACTTAAAACAAAAATCAGCTCTGACAGAATATAAATTCTGTCAAGCAAATTTTTATTCCAATTTTTCAATTTATTTGAAAAAAAGGAGTCTTTTACTCAGTCCTTAAGGAAAGAAAGGTTACAAAAGTACTTACCCTGGACTTGTTTCTGTTGTTCTGGTAGCTGAAAGCCTTCAGCTTGTCTTGGAGGTCCTCCTCTCCCTGAAAAAAATATTGCTAATTTAAAAAGAAAGGCATTAAATTGAGAAATCTATATTTACATATATATTGTTAAAAGGAACACGAAAATAACTCAATTATATTCAGAAGGCAAAAAAAAATTTAGCAGCTAGTGATCCAATGAAAATTTAATATTTTAAGCTTTGTTCTGGTTTATCTGAATAATAAATTTTTCAGTTAACCATTCCCAAAAATTGAAATAAAGTTTTATAGATGACACATCTCACTTGTAATTTATAAGAAAACTTAAGACAAACATATATTTATTAATCTGAAAATACATTTGATTCACTTGTGCTATCAGTATTTAAGTTGTACTGCTGCAACTCTACTGTGTCATTAGCATACTTGTTGATTTTTCATAACATGAATGAGATTTAAATAAATTTTTAAAACGATACAAAGAAAACTTCACTTAAAAAATCTGAGTCAAGATACTATTCAAAACCTTTTCTTTATATAGATTTGATTGATAAAAACTTGCATCAAGTAATGTCAGATTTAAAAAAAAATATGGACTAGGCATGTGTTCACAGCATAAATTAATGTTATTTATATCGTACAAGAGCCAGATTTTCTAATTGGTTCTTGGAAAAACATACTAGAAAGTATAATAACTTTAGAAAAATTACTTTTCCTCTATTATAAATATAAAACTATCATACACCAGGAACTAAATTTCAAGTGATAATTGTACAAAAATTATTAATTGAATGGTTTTTGTGTTAATAGTTATAGTTTTTGTTTAATATTTTGGTTCAAAAGAAATACACAATCTGATAATTTAAAAATGAGAATGTTTGGACAAAAAACAAACAATGGAGTGAACAACTCTAATATATTTTAAATATATATAATATACGCATTCAAGCAAAAAAAAAGGATACCTGATTTTTTAAAAAAACTAAAAATCTTGTTCATAGCATGGCTTTCTGTTATTTGGCATGAAAATCAACAGATTTTCAAGAGTTTTATAAGAGACTTGTCATTATACACTTGCTTCGCTAGGTATTTCACGATGTTGTATCTTTTTTTAAGTTACTAAAATACCTAGAATTATGCTTTCAATTGTATTTAAAAACATTCTTATTGCCTTTACCTCTTGATTTAAAAAGGACAGGACTAATTTCTAAAAGTGAAGCACATTCATCTTTCAAGTCCCCTCCACACTTGGAAGTAGATTTCAACAAAATCAGTTTTTAAATAACAAATTTAAATTCTGTATGTCTAATAGTTCCAGAGATCTTGTGATTAACAAGTAATTTACTTTCCTCCTATACATAGAGAAAGATTATACTTTTGAACTCATCCCTATTTTTCTTTCGCAACACTAAATACTCTTTTACATTCTCAGTTACCGAGAGACGGGTAAATACTACTTAGGTATAAAATTTCATATTATGCTGTTATTCACCTTTAACATAAATGTAAGAAAGGTCTATACAATTAAGAGGCAGGTTAATAATTTATTCTGGAATGCAATAATAATTACAATAGTTTTTCTTCTAATAGAATAATTCAAATTTGTAATCACAGCTTCACATACTGCAGTTTCTGCTAAATGTATCGACTCTAGTGTAGTTTTTCTGTCCAGTTCTTATATACAGAGGACAAAATTGTGGACACTTTTTTAAATTGTTATGTTTTTTAAGTTTGTAAACTTATAGGAAATGTTACGTTGCACAAAATGCAAAGTTTTTTATTTCATTTTAAAGAGGATTTAATTCTAAATATTCAATACAAAAAACAAAGTTCAAATATTTGCAACGCAAAAAAAGTTATGCTTCAATAACTATTGATATACATTGATACTGATGGTAGCAGAGTTATCAGTACTTAGTGGGGGAGCCTTTATTCTTTATTACAGCTTCACATTGATGTTTCATTGAGCTGAAAATAGTTTTAAGCTCTTCCTTCGATATTACACAATGCCAGGAAACACAATTATATCCTCAATAATTTCCTTTTTATTTCATGGGTACCTCATTTGGACACAAGCTTTCAAAAGGTGCCACATGTTTTCGATAAGATTGAAGACAGGCCTGTTTCCTGGCCAAGACACTGATATTTAATCAAGAAGCAATGAAATCAAATAAAAGAGTAGATTGGACACCTAGAAAGAGATTAGAGATTATTGGCCAGGACAACCATTCAGTGATCTTACAGCGATACCAGTCTTTCGATTACTTTACTGTGTGGGCAAGGAGCAGGATCTTGCTGAAACATAAATGAAGCATTATTGGTAAATAGATCCCTGACGGAAGGTGGAAGTTTGGGTTCCTGAATGGTGTCAATGTATTTTCTGACATTCAGTGTCCCATTGATGATATGAAGGTGACCGATATTACCTGCTGATATGCATGACCAAATCATAAAACTATGTGGGTAATATACAGTTGTCTGGATGTAGTCAGGAAGTAGCATTTCTTTTATTCCACATCTTACATATTTTCGGCCATCACTACCGAATAACAATATTAGCTTTATCCCTCTAATGTGTTCCTTTGATCACTGTAGTCTTTTTTAGCGCTGCTGTAAATTGAGATAAGGCTTTTTTCGTGCAATTCTACCTTTTAGTCTAACATCTGCTGATCTTTTCCCGATTGTTTTTAAACTAACAGAAACACCAGTATCATTCAAATAACTTACGATGACCGTTGATGATGTTCTTTTATCTTGGAGACAGTCATCTTCTGTCATCAACAGATGTGATGCATCTTTTTCGGCCTTTACCCCAGCTTTGTTTCTCATTAAATCTATCTCCTGACATCTTAAACAAAACTTTCAGTCTCCAGATCTCGTCACTGAATCACTCATCTGTCTTGCAATTTGAACATAGAAAAGACCACTTTCTTGTCTCTAATCTCTTTCTAGGTGTCCAATCTATTCTTTTATTTGATGTCATTGCTTCTTGATTAAATATCATTGTTGCCTTGGCCAGGAAACATCCCTGACCTCAATCGAAAACATGTGGCACCTTTTGAAAGCTCTTGTCCGAATGAGGTACCTGTGAAATAAAAAGGAACAAATTGAGGACATAATTGTTTCCTGGCATCATGTAATAACGAAGGAAGACCTTAAAACTATTTTCAGCTCTATGAAACATCAATGTGAAGCTGTAATAAAGAATAAAGGCTACCCAACTAAGCCCTGACAACTCACTGTTATCATTAGTATCTAATGTACACTGCTGGCCACCGTAAATGCAACACCCTGAAGGAAGCATGCAAATAACATGAAATTTACAACATGCATTAGCGGAGGTGAAATATGCAAATGATTAGAATTTCAGCGCAGACACACATCACGCGCGCCTGTGGCACCACCTCAAAGCGCTATTTAAGGCTTGGAGATTTCGACGATTTCAAGTTCGGCAATTGTGTTTTTTTCAAAAAACGATCAGTTATGTCTCGAAGAAAACAGCGATCAGCTTTTGATCAAGTATCCGAGTTCGACAGACCAACAATCCAACCGAGATAGTGGATTATCTTTCAGGGAAATCGGTAGTCGTACGGACAGCCTAACAACTGTAAAGAGGATATGTGACCGTTGGATGCAGGACGGTACGACAGACCAACATGGCTGATCGCATCTACCTCAGTGCACCACTTCACGTGAGGACAGGCAAATTGTGCGCAAGGCAGTGACGGATCGCTCAGTCACATCACGAAAAATAGCACAGCACATTGAGTCTGTAACGCATCATTCAGTGTCTGCGCGTACCATTCAACGCCGTTTATAGCAGAGTGGTCTGTCTGCAAGACACCCATTGCTTGGTCTACCCTTGACACAGAACCACAGACATCTCCGCCGCCAATGGTGCGATGAAAGAAGGATGTGGGCGGCAGAATGGAATGAAGTTGTCTTTACTGATGAGTCACGCATCTGTCTACAACACCACAATGGTCGGATTCGAGTCTGGAGACACCGTGGAGAGAGGATGCTGAACAGCTGCGTTATGCACTGCCACACTGGTCCTGCACTGGGTATTATGGTATGGGGCGGTATTGGATATCACTCTCGCACTCCTCTAGTAAGCATTGCCGGTACTTTAAACAGCCAGCACTACATCTCTGAGATGTTGGAGCCAGTTGTCCTTCCTTACCTTCAGGGATTGGCCACAGCCATATTTCAACAAGATAATGCGCGACCACATGTGGCACGCATTATCCAAAGGTTCTTCGTCAACTACCAGATTGAATGGCTTCCCTGGCCGGCTCGCTCTCCAGATCTTTAGCCAATAGAAAACATGTGGTCCATGGTTGCTCAATGATTGACCCAGATTACACTCCCAGCTGCCACACCAGATCAACTTTGGCAACGTGTGGAAGCTGCTTGGTCTGCTGTACCCCAAGAACACATCCAAAGTCTCTTTGAATCAATGCCAAGGTGTGTGCAGAGGTGATCTCCAACAAGGGCGGCTACTCTGGCAACTGATTCTAGCAGGAACCACACTTCACAGAAGTCTATAAATTTAATCATTTGATACTTGGTCAACATGTTATCTACAAAATAAATTTTGTTGTGCTATCTCTTGTCTTTCTTGGTGTTGCATTTACGGTGGCCAGCAGTGTATATCAATAGTTATTGAAGCATAACTTTTTGAGTTGCAAATATTTGAATTTTGTTTTTTGTATTGAATTCAGAATTAAATTCTCTTTAAAATGATACAAAAGACTGCATTTTGTACAACGTAACATTTTCTATAAGCTTACACAAAAGTAAAAAACATAACATTTTTAAAAAGTGTCCACAATTTTGGCCACCACTGTATATGCAGGGAAGAGCTTTCTAACATTTTCCCTGTAAATAATCATCTGAGAACTTTCGAATATCCTTACGGACATTCCCAGCTTTGTCACAAAATTTGGCAATCGAGTTATTTGCCAAGGTCACTTCCACTCATCATTTAAGAGTATTCACTACTGATCTATAAACAATTTTTCCTGCCACAATACTTTTTTAACTAGGTTCAAACTTCCTGTATCAATACTTTAAAAAGCTATTGAATTTCTATACTATTTCCAAAATCAACATACTATTATCAGTAAACTTATTGCCTAAAACAGGGAGATCTTCCATCTACAAAGAACATAACTGTTTTTTTCAAATTAATTAATACTCTCAGAATCATCATTAAACATTTCATTTTCATTGTGACTACTATTAAGTATACAAGGAAATAAATTAACCAAATATTTTATACTATGAAATTTAACAGAACCAATTTGTTAGATTAGCTATATCAGTATTTTTTAAAACCTTTCCACTGATTGCTGCTTTAACAGATTAACACATTCGCTTGTCACAATTGAGGGTTGCCAGAGCCCTGAGAGGTTGGACTTCTGCTCATTTTAGTCACCTTTACAACACGCATGAGCTTACGTTGGGACTATCCTACACTGGTCATCACATGGCCAAAGCACTTGAGCCTCTAACTTCATCTACTACAGTCTTTGATGCCAACGCAGTAGGAAAACAAAAGCTTTGCTCAAATCCAAGAAAAAAATTATCGCTGCCAGAATTAAATTATAGCCGAGAAATTACGTCAACAATAACTAGACTAAGGACAAAGCATTTTAAGGGCATGAAGATTCTGCCCAATGGTTCAAGATCTATGTGGAATGCAAGCACTGCCCAGGCATGCAACTGGATTCCAAACACCTTTTTAGCTGTCCTTCCATTGTTGGTGCTCTTTTTCAAATAGACAATGACTGTAGCATGGACATTCTTTACTCTGATTGTGCCATGGCAGTGATTCAAGCCTTTGGCAATATCTGACTATATCCTTGTTTTTATATATATTACGACCTATGCCCTTTGTCATATACAACAACACATTCGCTGCCACTGACACAAGGATGTGCCCACTACTTTGTATGCCAGCACTGCTCTGGGATGACAATTGACTATGATAAGTTATATGCTTTATTTTTAGTAAAGCTTTGGAGGTTGAACAAAGAGGTTTTTGAGGCATGTTTGTGAAGCATTATTTTTATATTTTATAAGCTAGGTTTTTAAAAATGGCAGACATTACAAGTATTGCAGGGCCTTCACAGCCTAGGAAAAGGAAAGTAAATAAAAAATAGACTGAAGCCAAAATATAAGAATTACTAGAAAAGAGTAAATACGAAAAACTGTTTTTCCGTTTTTCTGGTTTTACTACTAAAATATAAGGAATGTTTTTAATTATTAAAACACTATTCTGTAATTCAGCTTCTGAGGACGGGTACATCAATTTTCTGGCAGCAAACATTGTAAGGTTATTTCACTGTGCAAATTTTGAAAGCTTTGTAGAGCCTATTTTCTTTTTATAGGTAAAATATTTTAACAATTCTCACATGAACTTCTGCAAATAAAGAAGCTGCACAATTTATTGAAACCACATTTATTAAGTAGCAAGATTAACACATTCAGCAGGATCAAAATAAGTGACCAAAACTTGTAGTATGAATCATTGCTGTTATCCATGCTGCCATAAAAGGACCTGTTTCATTCAATTAATTATATTCTTTCCTTTATTAAAAGCTAGTTCACCAATCAAAGTAGATGTTTTGGACCAAATACATTAGTACTGCTTAACAGTATCAGACTTTGGGAATACCTCTTCCCCAAAAGAGGACATATGTTATCAACTGTACCAAAAAATATGTTAAAAAAAGATATAAGCAGGATTTCAGTCGGATGACATCTAACTGGACATCATCATAAGGCAATAAAATTTTAAGCAACTGTAATTTGATTTAACACTTGATGAATGCTTTAAAGCATCAGATGAAAAAGGCAAAAATATATCAATTGACATGAGCAATATCCATATCACAAAATTATATATTTTTTCTCCTTTAAGAGATAGAGATTATATAATCAAATACCTTTTTCTAATAGTCTTTCTATTAGAAAGTATGTTTTTTCTTTGTTAAACAACAAAAAACATATGGAAGGCAAACATATACAATACACGAGATGAAGTTTAAACCTAAAAAACTGCTAATGCAACAAAAATGCATTGGAGAGAAGGGAAGGAGGAGATAAATGCTGCATTTAACAAGACGATGTTTTGAATCAGCTTGGAACCAATACCAAAATTGATATGTGGGAAGAGGAACAATATGAAAATTGTATTATAACTGTATAATAAAATCTTTAATGACATTAAATTTGTGAATAAGAGTTTATAGTAGCTCTTTCATAGAACGAGAACTTTCAAAAGAAAAAATATTTCAAATGACTATGCATAAGAGATTAAAGATAATTTATAAAAGGCTTACAAATATAATAAAAGATTTTCCAATCAAGATAAAACATTAAAATTAACAATAGGTGCAATAAAAATCTATGATAACACAGGAAAATTAAAAAAATGGTACAAATGCCTTTTGCTGAGAAGTAATTGTTACAAGATATTTTTAAAACATGAAAAATATTCAAATATCCTGAAAAATTACCCTATATTTCCAAATACAAGCCAATCCATTTATACAAAGATAATCCCTTTTTTCCCTTAAAAAAAACTTACCGAAAATTCAGAGCCAGTCATTACCTAGATAATTATACAGTATAGAGACGGGAAGACACTCTCAATCAGTTCCTTTTTTTCTGAACAACAGCACAGAAATTGCCTGGTAATTTGATACATTGTGTATTTTGATGCAGTTCTACCTCACTGTTTCCAATATCCAGCAGTTGGTTAGAAAATATTTGCAACGATTGATTATCTTGCAATTGAACTCGCATGTTTATGGTCAATCGAAGTGTTTCAATGTTTTGCCATAAAAACAGTTGTTTTTAAACTTACGTTAATCTCGTGAGCAAAGTTGAGCGAGAAAAGACTTGCATTCTTTGTCAGGAATCAGCAGACAGTAATCGAACAGCACCACTGAATATTTTCTCGTTGCCATTTAAATCTTGCAAAGTTCCAAGCAAAGCTTCGAGTGAGTGTTTATGGATCATAGTACACTCATTGCAGATTATGACTGAACTCATTGGCAATACCATAGCCATTCTGCTCTTTTTTAATATTAAACATTGCATCAGGTTCTTCATGAATGTTTAATGGCAGCTGGAATGCTGAATGTGCATTTGTCCGCCATTTAACAAAGTAACAGCAATGCCTGAAGATGCAACTGCTAAGGCAATTTTTTGTTGGTCGTATTTTAGCAAGACTGTGCCTGAAAGTTTAGTAGCTATAGGAGATAAAAATACGGACGTGGGACTCGAACACAAGGTGATTTTACCTTATTCCAGCAATAAACAGAAAAATTAAAGGAGTTTCTGAAATCTGAATCCAGGTTCTCGTTCCCCATACCAAGATGTACCTCGTGCCTACTTTTGGCACCCTTGGTCCTGCAAGCTCCATCCCTGAAAGGATGGGCAGTACTATCATCCAGCAAATTTACTGGAGTTTCTAAAGTACAATTTCAGATTCTTGTTCCCTATCCAGGAAAACACAGGGAACGCACTTTGCACAGAATTTTAAGGTAAGCCTCTGCCATGGTTCATTTAAAATACTGTTTGGCATTATTTAACACAGGAATTTCTAGAATTGGATTGAATATTTGAATCGGCCATCTCAAAATACGTACGGGGCTCACTTTTTGCATCCCTACGCCTGCAAGTTAGACTGACACCACTGTCCATGCATGTTATGGTCATTCGGCATTATTTGATAAAGTTACCGGAACACCTAAAATCCGATTTCAGATTCTCCTTCTCCGCTCCGAAACACACAGGACTAAATTTCGGTGCCCTAGCACTCGCTAATTTAGCAACTGAAGGGAATGAAGATTCATAAGTGGAACTCAAACATGAAGCCATTTCACCTAATTTTGGCAATATCCTGCAAATTTATGAGAGTTTTTGAAACCTGATTTCAGATTGTTTCCCACCCCTAGACACAACTGGGGACTACTTTTGGCTCCCCTGAGCCTGCAAGTTCAGTCTCTGGAAAGGGGCATTAGAATCATCTGGCATTATCCGGAAAAGTTATGGACATTTCTAATATCCGATTTCAAATTCTTGTTCACCATTCCAAAAATGATTAGAAGAGTACTTTTCCTCAAAACTTTTGAGGAAAGCTACTGTCATGGCCAATGTAATAATCAGTCGTCCAGAATTATTCAGAAAAATTGCAACAATTTCTCACATATCGGATATCAGATTCAAATTGCCCATCTCAAAATACGCCAGGGATCAAGTTTTCGCGCTCCAAGACTTAAGATAAGCCTCTGCCAGAGTGTTTCTAAGATACTGTCATCCCGCAAAGTTTTCACAATTTCTCTTATCAGATATGAGATTCAGATTGCCTGTCTCAAAATACGCCTGGGATTAAATTTTTGTTCTACAAGGCTTTTACAGTAAGACCCTGCCAGGGTTTGTCTAAAAACAGTCGTCCGGTATTATCTGGCAAAGTTGCGACAATTTCTTATATCGGATATCAGATTTAGATTTTCCGTTACCAAATATGCCAGGGACCAAGTTTTCGCGCTCCATGGCTTTTAAGGTAGAGCCCTGCCAGAAGTGTCTAAAATATGGTCATCCGGCAAAGTTATGGGTATTTTGGGGATTCAATTCGAAATTCGGATTCCCCATCCCAAAATACACCAGGCACTGACTTTTCATGCACCTTGGTCCACAAAACCCACTTCCGCAGGCACACACGCATTCTGACATTTTGCGAATTTTCCCATTTCCTGGATTCTACGCATTTCCGGCAATAAAAAAATAATGACGTCAAAAATTGAGATAAAAAATATCTTCTATTTTAAGTTGGACGAAATGACACACAATATGCAAAATTATGTCAGGATCGGTTGAATAGTTTCGGAATCCATCGCGGTCAAACACTGTGACATGTAATTTTTACATGTAAAGATATATATATATATAAGCCACCCCCACCACCTTACATTAACTTTAGAAAGTTTTAAAAGTTATAAGATTAGATACAGAAATACATTTTATGCAAAGATTTACTGCTGCAAGTATCTTTTGAAATTTAATCTTCTTTGGTTCATATCAACAACAAATTTCAATACGGATAAAAATGTAAATGAATCCACTAATCTTATAGTTTTTATATTAATTTAATTTTTTAATGAAAGCATGTAATAGAGATTAAAATAAACATGTTTCAAAGTTTAAAAAATGCTTGCAATAAATTATGACTTAGTGTAATAATTTATCTTACCAAACCCCGGGGGTTGTTGTCTTTGTT
>BMAV01002126.1:0-14370 GCA_019973955.1 Trichonephila inaurata madagascariensis | reverse complement strand
TTTAAAGAAGATACTGAAAAAGATATAAGATAGATGCATAAAGATATACAAAAACTTTAGAAAATATTAAATGTGTTTAAAATAAATTAAAATAATAAGCGAAAAATAAAGAAAATTACTAATATAAGGGACTTTCTAATTAAGGTAATAAGACATTAAAAATAGAATGGAACTGGTTAAATTGTAAAAAATTATGGTAAAATACAGAAATTTAAACTAGCACATGCACTATGCTGATGAATAATTATTTTGCAAGAATACTTTTTAAGAGTATAAAAATTATCATTCAAACAATCTGAAAAATTATTTTAAGTAGATTTAATGCAACAGATGCCTATTGAAGTTGGAATTTTGTTAGTTCATATCAAAAATAGATTTCAAAACAGATAAGATAAAAACTTAAATAGACCAACAAATCTCATATTTGATCATAACAATATTAATTTTTTAAAAATACAGAATTAAGACAAACCACAAACTTAATCTTGATAACATTTGCATTATTTTAACTAAAGAATGAAAAACAGATCAAGATAAATATATTTTAAAGTTCAAGAAAGGCCTTCAATAAATTATTTTAGAGTATTATAATTTATCTTACCCTGGGGTTGTCTTTGTTGCCCAGGTTGTTGGGAACCTTGATCTTGTCTTGGTCCTCCTCTTCCTGAAATAACTGACAGAGAAAAACAAGTTAGAAATTCATTGCAAAACTTTAATTTCTAAAAACTTCTAAAATAAACAACAAAGATTCCTGTCACATAAAATTTACAATACATTGAAAAAGAAATTTTTTAAAAAAATACAATTGTTAGCTATAAAGATGGAATAGATAAAATTTTTTCTAAGTTAGCAGAAAACTATATCCAGAACTCCAACAACACAAAACTTTGAGATAACTAAAAATAACAAAAATAAGTATTAAAGATTTAACAACCTTTTAATATAATTTACGACAAAATGTTTATTTCCAGTACTCTTAAATACTGATTAAAAAAAGATGAATCTTTTCATAACTTATGCAGCTATCGCCTTCGTTATATAAAATCTGCAGGACAAGTAACTGCAACTCTGAGAACAAATACAATTTTTTTGAGAAAATAAATTCATTTTTAATATATCTACAAATTAATACTTTTTAGCAGTTATATATAATTAATCTTGAGTAAACCAGAAAATTTTTTTAACCTTTGAATTAACAGTATGAGGCACCACTTCTTTAAGATAATGCATATTAATTTAAGTATTCCTATTTAAAAATTACCAATAACAGGGATTTGAAATTTGCATATAGATTAGTATTAATTTTATATGTCTCATATATAAATTTCTGAACATCCTTGACATCTAGTCCAAAGAGCTCAACAATTAAAGTTGTCTAATTCCTACTCTAATTATAATTAGATTGAAAAAACAAGAACATTTTATGACATACGACTTATGTACTTACAACAAAAATACATAAAAAATAGGAATATTTTTTTTATAAATTCAATGCAAAACAATTAATATGCATGTCAACAACAAAGCTATGTTACTACATCTTGCTATGACATTCTGTCACTTAATAAGGAAAAAAAACTTTCAACTGATTTTCATAATAGCTAGCTATACACAGAATACTTAGGTGATTTATAGAACTAATTTTATTTGATAATTTTACAGTGAGGAATGTTAGGTAGGGAATTGACTCAACTGTATGACCAATAGTCAATCATTAGCTATTATTTATTAAAAAAAGAAAATATGTTACACTTTTAGCCATTATTGAAAATTATATTATGTATTATTTGAGTCAATACATATCGTCAAATTTAATGAATATATTGACAAAAATAGAATAAATAAACAATTTTAAAAAAATTTTAAACCAAAATTCAATTATGTTAAAACTACATATCTTAAAAATATGAGAAAATACTTCAAAAAAAAAAAAAAAAAAATTTGTATAATTCACATTAAATTTTAAATTCACATAAGTTCTTAATAATGTTTTGATAAAAAAAGTCTTAAAAAAAATGCTTAAAATTTTTATTTTTTAATTTATTTTTTTATTAGACTTTTTTTTTTTTATCTTTTACAATTAGCCGAAAAATAAACATACCTCTTCCCTTAGGAGGCATTTTGTTATATCACCTACAACAAGAAAAAAAAAAGAAATTATAGGGGGGAAAAAAAAGAGCACAAATTTATCAAAATAAAAAATTACAGTCAGATTTCTGTTAACAAAAATCACTAAATTCTGAAAAAAAGTTCATGAAATGGAAAATTTGTTATATAGAAATTAATCTCTTTCAATATACTTTATATAAAGAACATAAAACAAATTTTCAATTTATAAACACTATATATTAAAAAAAAAGTAATTATTTACACTTTTTTGTAAATTAATATATTTTATATATCTTACTCATCAAGGAAAAAAAACTGTAAGGAAATCAAGAAAAAAAGAATGTTGAGGTATACACTGTATTTTCAACATTAAGAAAATAATTTTATATTAAAATTAATGAATTTTAAGAACATTTTCTAATTTAAAGCATACACAAGTAATTTTAAACATACATTATTTTAAAACTAAAATTTCTAACCATACATTAACCACATGCGTCCATAAATTTAATTACTCAAAAAATCTGTTAATTTTGTTTGAGTTTTTTTGTTTGAAAAAATGCTTTGTTTTGTAATACGCCTCACATCCTTGAGGTGCACCAAAAATTCCTTCAAGCGTATTTTTCCGTGGCTTTTCTTAAATTTTTCTATCCATCTATTACTAACTGGAAATTTGTCGTATCCCAATGCTCTTGCAAATTGAAGAGCTTTAGTGCCTAGAGATCTGAACATTTTTATCTTGCATTGTGTGTATCCACTTCAAATATGCCTTGTTGACATCTTCATAGACATGTTCTTGATTTAGTAACTTATCTCGATCTTTATAATATTTGATAAGCTATTTGGAGGAATACCAAATTTGAAAGTAATATCCTTTCTCTTGAAGCCATTGTCAACTTCCAGAAGAATTAAATTTTTTTGTTTGATGCTCAAACATTTGCATTTTGACATTTTCGAGCTACAAGAAACAAAGTTACCAGTACAACTGATCAACACAACAAATAGAGATTAGTTCAAGGACACGAGAGAATTCCACTGAGGGTGAAATGGGATATCAAAGATGCTTCTAGTGAACTGGACAATGGGGGTTAAAGGTTGCACTTCATGAATGAAATGTTTTAAATTCTGTTGCTCATGGTGAGCTAGACACCTTTCAAAATCAGTTCAAGATTCATCACCACCATAAAACATGTTAAGAGAGAATAACTTGAAATGTTCAGAAATACTTTAAAAATAGGGAGAACAAAAATAGAATCAGAAGAGAAAAAGTTCGTTCTATAGAAAATGTACTTCGCTATAGGGAGGTTATTTTACGAAGAAAATTATGAAATGTTTTTTGTTTGTGTGTGTTCCAGGAAAAAGTTCGCTATACAGAAAAATTCATAATATAGAGGTTCGACTGTATATTAAAAAATTATGAATAAAACATTTTTTTAGCTTAAAAATTGGAAGCGAAAGAAATACAAACCTGCTACTCACTTATTCAATAGATTAAAAGTAATCTATAATTTACCTTTCAAAATTTCACAAAAAATTTTTTTTATACTTTCTTTCATATGTAAGTATACTAAGATTTCCTTGCTCTATTTTTGTTGAAACTCTAAGATCATTACAAAAAAAAGGGTAGTAATGTATTATCGCAACTGAGAATAATATGACAGAATATGAAACGAAGCACAAGGTTACCAATGGACTAAATTCATGATGGTCACATGATAACGGCAATCGCGTGTTTCCCATTGATTAAAAATTGACATACTAAGTTGTTCAACTTGTAAAGTTTAGATAACATTTAAAATGTTATGATTGGGTGAAGAGTTCATGTGCTATAAAATTCTTCAATCAGTTTTCAAAATTAAAAAAAAAAAAAATACTTACATTATATACGAATACTTTCAAATTAAGTGTATTTCGTTTAACTGTGTACATTATTATATCGTTAACAAATATGTACATTCTAAAAGAAAGTTCCTGCAAAAAGCAAAAGTTGGCAACAGTGAAGCACATGAACTAATTAGCTGGAAACGCATGGTTATATTTATGATATAATTATGACGTCGCATTAATTTATGAACTGATTGGCCGAAAACACGTGGCTCAGTTATCATGTGACTATGACGTCACATGAATTTAGTCCATTCTGCATGTACGACACATGCAAATTGGAGTTGCCACCTTGGCAAGTTATCTTGAACATTGGCATAGTTGCAATAGTACATACCAAAAAAAAAATTTTTTCACCTTAAAACAAAATCAAGAATAACAATAGTTCTAATCACCTGCAGTTTCCCAATTCCACATTCAGCAGGGTTAATATATCTTCACAAAGTTATTGAAAATCCAATTCATACACTTCCTAACAGAATTGCATTGCAAGGATAACAAGAATATAGCAGTAGCACAAAGGCAAAGTGTACATCTTTTCTAATAGATGGAACAATTATAACTATGAACCGAGAAAAGTCTAACTTACAGAATAAGGAAATGAGCCACTTACATAATTTTATTGATCTAGAAAGTGATATTAAGAAACACATTTGATATTTGTTTAAGCGGAAAGGGGGAGGGATGAATTTGAATAAATTTTAAATGATGGTTAACATTATCCACCAGCATAAAGACACACCCAATCATAGTTTTTATTTCGTAATTTGCTGCTCAATAAGTTTCTAGTTTTACACAAACAAAATTATTATCTTTCTGTTATAATTCATATGAAGAATATTAATGAATCATAACAATAGTCAAACACAATCATTTTTCCTTAATTCATAAAGTTGGTAGTTTGTAACTTTTCATGGATGTTATTTAAGGACACGTCAAAAAAGTAATGGAGGGTTGAATGAGATTTTCAATTCATCAAAGAATATTTTTAGAAAATACTAGCTTGTATTTCCACCTAAACCGGAATTGTCATTCAAAAGGAAAAGAAAAAAGTGAATTATTTTTACAAGTGTTAATCATTATTGGTATAATAATGGGAAAAGTTTCTATTTCATTGAATCTAAACTGCAATTGTCAAAAAGAGAAAATACATATGTTTTCTCTTCTTTACATAGGTAACAGTACAATCATTGTTTTCCAGACGTAAAATCATTTTGTTTCACGTTGCAATAATAACTAGCATTCAGAAATCCTCATTTTGTACCATCTTGCTGCCTTTTTTAAAACCACTGTCATGGGATGCACCAAAATAGAATTTGGCATAAGTTCGATAGACGGACTTTTTTTTCGGAGCCTTTATCGGGCGATTCTGCGTCAGATTCTGGATTCTGGCTACCCAGATTTCCTTTGTTTTCCAGTTGGGTTCCCCGGTCTTTTAGTTTTATGGCGAATTTTCCAATCAAAGCAACAGTTATTTAAAAAAAAATCTTTCTAGAACAATTTTAATTTTTATGGGATTCTCTAACATTCTTCTTTTCCTTTTGGATTCCCAACTGGTTGACATAAATATTTCCGGACAAAACTCACTGCCCTATAGTTCCTATTATTTCTTAATATTTATATATATGATTTATTTATTATTAATATTTATTTAATTTTATAATTGTGATATTATTTATAAATTATATTTATTAAAGTTTATTTTTAGTTATTGAGTAGGTTGAATATTCGGTTGATTTGTCGAATCGGCCGCTTCTAACGCCAAGTGTTTTCTCGCCACATCGATAAATGCACTAAATCTGGTAACCCTTCTGAATTTGTTCTCCAGTGAAGGAGAAGTAGTTTTTGACAAAAACGCGCCAAATACGTGATTTTTCTAAATTTGGCGGAGAAGCGGCCGATTCGACAATTTCACCGAATATTCTTTCTTTATTAGGTTGTATTTCAATTCTTTTATTATTATTACCTTATTTCTTATTCCATATTATTTATTAATATTTCTTTTTAATTACTGATAAATTACTTAATTGATTAGTTGACTTAATTCTGTCATTATTAGGAGCAAAGTACAGCAGTACATGAAAATATGTTAAAGCCTCTGATTGTTTTGGTACAGTGATTTACATGTTCTCATTGTTAATTAAGTACTGTACATTCTGATTACATTGTAGGTTAAGATGTCCCTTAATGAAGTTGGCAAACTTTTGGTGACCACTTAAAGTGGTTGATAGACTATCAATATGTATTAATAGTTATTTGCAGGTAGCAAAATAGAGAATTCTAAGTAAAATAATAAAAATATAGAACACAAATTTTCATGCAGAAAGAATTATCAGAATTCAGTGAATTAAAGAATAATTTTAACATTAAGAAATAAAAACTATACCATTTCTAAAAAGCAAAAACCTACTTTCTGTTAGAAGTGTAATTTTTTTTAGGAAAAATAAGCCTTAAGGCTACTGAGAAAGATGCAATACCACACATTAAAACACTGCTTATGTGCTTTCTTTTCCATGCAAAATCCAAAATTTAGAATAGAACTGAAACTTAAAAGAAATAATTGAGTTGTACTCTAAAAGCTTGTACTCCAAGATAGTAATCTACAACAAAAATGAAATCACTGCTGGCTTTTTGAATCCACAGATTCATTCTCATTATAATCTAGATCAGGTGTTGTCAACCTTTAAGCTCTGGCATGCCAAACCAATGTGCGAGTATGATATAGCCTGCCTCACAGTAGGAATGTTTAAAACATTTTGATTCCCTCAATAATGCATACAGAATTAGAGAACAGAGGTCAATAATATAGATTTAAAGTTTTATTATTATTAATTTTACTTCATTTAAAGATATTTCATAACATAAAAATAAACTACATGAAATATATTTACTTTTTCAACAAATTAAAAAAATTTTAATGTAAAATTCTATGTAAAATTTAAATTTAAAAAAAAACTTAAATTGTACATAGATAACTTTTAAATAAATTTATTAAAATAAGAAACAGACAACATAAAATATAATTTCCCTTCATTAAAGTTAAATAAAAATTTTAAAGCAAATTAATGCTAGCACTGTTCTATTTTCATATCACAAAATCAGGAATGTAACATGTGAATTTCAATTTGATACAATTCTGAGCATTCAGCTGTTAAACAATTTCTTTGCGAACTCGAAATATTTTTCATACAAGAAAATAATTTCTTATTCAGATATGTAGTACCAAAAGCAGAAAGCCGTGTGCATGTCATTTTCTCTCTTCAAACAATTAAATCTCGCCAGCAATAACATTCAGAAGTTCACAAAATAGCTGTAAATCAATCTTTGGAGTTATGTTTCAGATTTTTTCATAATTCCATAAATATCAGTAATTTTAAAGATGTTGGTCAAATAAGAGGTCCATTACAAATTTATCAACTTCCATCCACTCAAATATTAACAAATTTATAGAATAGCGCACAGTGCCACTGATAATTGCACCGTGCATCATACCTATAATTCACTTTCTTCACACATAACTATTTTTTTTCATAGACCTAATATGATGCCTATCCATTCTTCTCGCTTTATTTCCAAATAATTTCAACAGTCAAAATTCTTTTAAATCAAATGCTTTTTATTTTCAAAGACTGAATACTTAATAATTAAGATCAAACCTTTAGTAATGCATCACTATATCATGAATATTTTCAGTAACTCTCCAAAAATAATTTTGGGAAAAAAATGTAAATTATACATCTCAGTTTATAATGTTCAGAAAAAACAACAGAAGGCGAATTTGTAAAAAAAAAAAAAAAAAAACAATTTTACAATGATTATCAAAGATGAAAGCTTAGTAAAGTTTTTCTAACAACAATTAAACGTTTAATATAAAAAGAATCATCTCTTTTTATAAAAGCATCAGATTTTAAATAATGAATAGATATCAGATAATAACATATGATCTCATTGAAATAAGTCTATATCTCATTGTATCTGGATTACCAAACTAACCATTTCACCAGAATGTCATCGTTCTCACGGTGAAATGTAAAAACCATTGCCATTTTCAAGAAACACCCTAATGTACACTCTAGCCCAGTGACACTCCGCCCACAAGTTAATGACCACAAGCACTAGGCTAATGTAGCCACTAAAATAAGACGTGAAATTAACATACATAAGCTGAGAAATTACGTTCTTTGCCCAGAAAGCTGCCAATCATCCAAAATTTGAACGAAAATGGTGGAATAGAATAGAATATAATGGTGGAATAGAATAGAATATAATATAATGATGGAATAGAACGATAGTGGATAGAACGAAAGTGGTACTTTGCTTCATATAAAATGCAAAACTTAAAAAGATTTCATGTTCCTTTGGATTAAACACATAGGTTTTTGAAGAAAATAAGCACAGAATGAGAAATAAACGACAGAGACTATTACTTTAATGAAATATCGCTAAGATCAAAACATATTTCAAAAGTAAAATAATTACTATGGCAATTTAAAATAAAGATAAAGAATTTATGATTTAAAACAAACAAATTATTTAAAAAAAAAAGTTTATTTCTATATAACATACCTAATGTATGAAAACTCAGGAAAAAAAGCTCTCCAGAAACTGTCGGTGTTTATTTGTACTCACAACAGAGACTAACTTAAAATAAAAAATATAAAAGGAAATTCGTCTTTTTTCCTAAATCAAAATTAAAACGCATTCACAGAAGTATTTAATCATAGACACACTGCCAACGCACATCACATTCAGAAGTTTTTCACAAAACTAAGTTGGTTTTAATTATCATTCGCGTACTACCACAATCTTAGTCTACGAAAACTTTCAAACACTCGCGGTGTTAAAAAAAATAAATACGAACTGAAACTTCTAGTTTTGTTCTCAGTTTACATTCTGTTAACGACACAGTTACGTGAAGGTTGTCTCACATTTTCTAGCTGACAATACTGAAGTTATTTTTTTTGCTCCAAATAAATCACGTGATATGGACAATAACAACACGTGCTGAATGTTAGAATACTGCTATCATTAAAATTGCAACACCATGATGGAAAGCAAATGTGAAAAATATATATTTATTTATTTATTGTACGTAAATGGTATGGCATGGAGACAAAATGATTAAATTTGCAAGCAGTTTGGGAGTGTACTGGGCTGCGAAATTAGCAAAAACAGATGCCACCCCATGCAACTAAAACGGCCCTTACTGATTAGGCATAGAGTCGAAATGGGATTGAATGACAGAAACAGGCAACTTATGCCCTGCTGCTTCAATTCTTTTGCATAACTTCATCAACCATTTTTGCTGAAGAGGGGTGGCAGACCAGTATCTCAGCAATCTATGACCAGATGTTTTTAATGGGTGACAGATCTGGAAACCACCAGAGCCAGAGAAATAATAGAATACTCTGTGTATCAAGAAAGGTCAGAACATGAGCTGTAACATGTGATTGTGGTAAGCCCAAAATATGAGTACTGAAAAGAATATGACAGCCCCCTTAGAATAGTTTTGAGAATCTGGCGGGGCAGACGATCACAAGATGTAAACGCACAAAGCCAATGTGTGATGAGCAACGCAATAAATTAATATAGAACGAGAAATGCCTCTTTTTCCATATGGTCTTTCATAATTTTGTTGGAAGGGGCCATTTGGCAGGTATAGAAGATAGAGCACAGCTACTGAATGTAAGATAAGAGAAATGGGCTGATCTGTGTTCAAATTACCGTCGATACGAAATAAAAATGTCCGTGCCATGTACCCAATGATTGTTCAATCCATCATACTATGTGCAAGATCACTATGTCATCATACCCCAAGACCCGAAATATTTTTATCTTTATCGTGCGGGTTGGGTCGTTATCTGTGAAACAGGTCATTTATGAAATTTTACATTTTTAGCTCTAAGTTGATAGAAGAAACAATCTTAATTCAACTAAAATTGTTACAAATAAGGAAATTATTGATGTATAATTAACTCATTTATTAATTCATTATTTATTTACTGTAAAAATCTTTTGTTTTGTTTTTGACAAGTATAAATAAACATTGCATTTTTCACAACGTGTTTTCGAACAATTTTGTTTCGTCCAATTTATAATAAAACAGATTAGTTTAAATAATATGCATAATCATATAAAAACCCCGCCTTTTAAATCTTCTTTTTATTTATTTTTCACTTTGCCATTTACATAAAACCACAAATCTTTTATTTACAAAATCGCTTTAATACAAGTTTCATTTATTATACATCTTAGAGTTTTGAATTTATTTTAGTTAAAATATATTTATTAAATTACATCTCGTGGTTATGATATGAATATTTGTTAAACTCGTGACACTCCCACTTTTTGATTTTACATAAATATAACAAAATCAAAACATTTTTTTCCACATTAATAAATTTAAGTTCAGAATAAAAAGTGTAACATTAATTATCATATTGTTTGGGTCTTATAACTTTTCTACCACATTTAGTTTTGATCTCTAAATTTACATTATTATTTTGGTTATTACAATTATTAAATTTTGAGTGATTGTCTTTTACATTTTTAAACAATTCACTGTTATATATTTTACTATCACTGTTAAGTTCTAGAGGATGCAATCATTTTACTGGACGTACTAATTCTCCCAAAGGAGTTTTGACTTTTACAACTCTAATTGAATTGTCCTTTCCTGGAAACACCTCCATTACCAGTCCCATAGGCCAATCTAGTCTCTTCTTATTGTCGCAACTAATGAGCACCACATCTCCAACTCTCACTTCTTTCGAACCAGCTTTTTTGATCTCTTGATAAGAGAGAAGGCTCAAGTATTCATCTCTAAATCTATTTCTTAGATCGTTTCTCAATCTTTGCAGACACCTGAGTCTCTTGGTGAGATTAATGTTATCAATGTTGCCCAGATCGGGTACTCCCAACATTTGGATATCTTGAAGGAACATGGAAGGTGTGAGAGGTTTTAAGTAGTCTGGATCCTCAGATAAATAGTTGAGTGGTCTTGAATTAATAACTGCTTCTGCATCACACAGAATGGTATTTAATTCTATCGGTCCAAAAGAAATTTGACACATCTTCTAACGTCATTGCTTCCTTCATTGAATAAGCTAGACGAGCACCAATACAGCAAGCGAGCAATTCTAATCGAGGAGCCGTTGTTTTCTGTAATGGAGCAACTCTTGACTTAGCCTGCAGCAGTTGGATGTTCACGCCATCTTTACCTTCTATTCTCAAATAAACTACACATGCATAGCTTGATGAACTGGCGTCACAAAAAGTATGCATGCTATAATATCCTCTGAAGGTCGACGGTCCATATTTCAAAAACTACCTTTATCCAACAGATGGTGCTGTTTGCAACGGATGACGTCAAAGTGATAATCCTTGTAAGAAGATAACCCGTCGTTACTATAGCAACGGGGTGTGGTTAAGAAATGATTGACAGATATAGTCGATCTCAGAACGCATGCGCAGTTGCAGTAAAATATACAAACTGTTCAACTTTTAGAATTGCCGAGAAAATGGGTGCGCAGTCTTTTTTTTTTTTTTTTTTTTAAATCCGTGCAAATATTTTGGGATATCCACAAGTGAATGAACAAGTACGTTTACATTTTCTTGGGTATCATAAACATTGCCCATAGGGTTAAGAATAAAGATGGAATATTTGTCTTAGCGTATTTAATTCATTTTTTTGTTTGTTTGTCTGATAGGTATGTAATAAATTTCTTTCTGTTCATATCTTAGATACAAATTGTATTTGAAATTGCTATGTAAGAATACTCATCAGGAAATAATCATTTTCAATTTGAGTCTTTCACAAGAAAATGTTACTTTTCTAAGAAAATAACCTAGAGCAATTTTTTTCAAAATAGTTTGTATAATTTGTTAAAACATCTATTTTTGTTTACAAATTATAATGTTATTATTTCCGATACGCATGAAAATATGACAAAAATTTCACTAAATTACAGTCGTCAATAAACCTGAAAAAAGTTCGTTATTTGGAAAATTTCGTGAAATGATTTATCTTTCAATATAGTTTAAAAACCACTTAAAACAAATTTTGAATTCACATAACTATACATTATTATAAAATTAATTGTTCACACACCTTTTTTGTAAGTTAATATCTATTTATTTTACATATCTTACCTATCAAAAAGAATTCGGCTAGGAAAACAGGGGGGAAAAAACAACTTTGTCAAGAAATACTCAGTATATTTCCAACTTTACAAAATTACTTTTGTATTATGATTAACGAAAATTTTAATGACATTTTCCAATTTTAAGCCTACAAGTATTTTAAACATGCATATTTTATGACCAGTAATTTTAAGAATGCGTGTCCTTCAATTTAACTACTGGTTAAGTCTATTAATTTTGTTTTGAGTTTTTTCGTTTTAAAAAATGTTTTCCTCTTCTCGATCTTTGCAGTGCACAAAATACCTCATCAGGCATATTTTTTTTTCACACAATTCAAGTCTAATGGTTTCAAATGATTTTACTTGCTCATTACATCACATGTAAGTCCAGAAATATTTCAAAAACAGAGAGAAAAAAAATCGAATCCCAAGAGAGAAAGTTCGATAAATGGAAAATGCACTTAGTTATTTGTGTGTGGAGGTTATTTGACGAAGAAAATCATAAAATGTTCTTGGTTCCAGGAAAAAGTTTGCGAAATAGAGAAATTCGTAAGATAGAGGTTCGCAAAATGGGGGGCCGACTATATTATATTCATCGAATTAATTTCCAAATTAAGCTTCCTTTTATTACACTTCTTTAAATTGGTATGGAATTGAAAACCTGTTTCCTTGTTGAATTTTTTAAAAAATGTTCTTATAGATAATCCGAGAAAAAGCATGAATATTGTTAAATTTGGAAACCTGGAAGAAATATGAACATTTTTAAAATATAAACTTAAATGTTTTAAAAAACTAGCTAGAGTTCTCAGATCTAAATTTATATAAAACTTTTATAGAACAGATATATATATATATATATATATATATATATATATATATATATATATTATATATATATATATATTTACTGAATAAAATTTACTGAATAGAAAACCCTTTCATATCTTCCAAAATGAAAATCTGAGAAAAACACATAAAATTTGTAAAGGCATAAAACAGAAACTAATAATGTTTGTAAATCTCTAATTTTTTAATGCGTTTTTTTCCAACTGAAGAAGGTTAAAATACTTGTAATTTTCTATGAGACAAAAATGTTTTAACCTATAATATATCATACAGGAGCTAATCTCTGACTGCAATGTAATGGTATTTAAAAATAAATCATTATTATTGTTGTTATTAAAATCAATAACTGTATGAATCAAAACTTGAATTTTACTGTACATATGCAGCATAGAATAAGTCTAATTGTCATACATCACTTTGACACTATTGGTACTGTAATTGATGGTTAGCTGTTGTGATAAAGGTTTAATTTTTTTGATAAGTTTGTGTAATTATCTTTTTATGGATCATGTCTAAGAAAAAGGATTTAAATTAATTATTTATAAAGTTTCATTTTTAAAATTGGTCTTTTAAATAAAATAACGTAGTATATACACTCAGGAACATTGAAAATAGCGACCCAAGAAGAAAGCATCGGATTGAAATGAAATTTAATACACATAATGACATAGATGAGAGATTCTCTTGATCTCAAAAACAAGACAATTAAACGAATACAGGGTGTGCAACGACACAAATACTGGGCAACTTCAATAGCGCGTTGGACCACCTCCAGCTGCAATACATGCCGCCTCACGTCCGGCATTGAATTGATTAGACACCTTATGTTGTCCTGAGGCAGATGGGCCCAAAAATCTTGAACAGCCAACTCTAAATCATGTACAGAGTGACACGATGGCATCTGCCGTTTTAGCTGATCCCACACGTGCTCTACAGGGGACAAATCGGGGGAGCGGGATGGCCATGGAAGAGTCTGAAAATGACGTAGGAAGTCTTGAGCAACTATTGCTGTATGCGAACGAGCATTATCTTGCTGGAAAATTGCCCCTGAGAGACCATTTAGGAAAGGTCCTACATGTAGTCGAAGAATATCATCAACGTAACGTTGGACGTTTAAAGGGTTTCCCCGCATCAAATTAAATGGACTGCTATCATAGGCTATGGCCCCCACACCATTACACCAGCTGTGCGGGCAGTGTGACGTAGAACAGTGGGGGAATTGTGCCGCTCACCAGGGTGCCTCCACACCCGTACACGGTTATCATCTGTCCCCAAAACAAACCGGGATTCAACACTAAACACAACCTTTTGCCAATCTGTGACATGCCGCATTGATCTGGCTTGGCACCACTGTAGACGCAGTTGCCGATGTTCCGGTGTTAAAGGGAGT
>BMAV01002125.1:8596-19805 GCA_019973955.1 Trichonephila inaurata madagascariensis | reverse complement strand
CTATATACAGGCAAAATATTATTATAAAAGAAGCATTTTTTTCAAAAGGAGAATATTTTGAAAATGGGTTATTCTATGTTCATTTTTTGTCAAAATATTGTACTTAAATAATTTTTTATTGTAATACTATTCTTAAAACAATTTTATATACATTTTCTAATCTAAGTGACACTAAATATCATAGATATTATCCATTTATACGCTTTTACAAAATCACGGTTCCGAACGTAGTCGGATACCTTAAGCCATGAGGGATAAATCAAAGTCTTATATTTTTCTTTATTTATTCCTCTCGCACAGATTTTGATTATAACTAAAACTAAAGCTTTCGCTGTTCGAAAAACATCACCTGTCTCTTCCAGGGAAAATTAGTAGTAATTTATTCTTTTTAACATTCACTAATCACGATAATTGCTGGAACCAATTTAAACCTCCAGCATATTTGTGATGAGATGAAGTAAAAATATAACAAAAAGTTTTATGCTCGGAAGGCAGGACGAAGGTTATTACCTGACACTATCAGCCTCGTTATCTATCTGCATAATAGAGTGAGAGCTTTGTATATATATATCTTTCGGCTATGAATTAGTAATAAGCATTCCAATGAAAATACCTTCAGATTATATTTGCATAATCTGTTCCAAGTAAGCGTTGGACTTTTAACTGCTCTTTGAATCGAAACGGCACACTACCTGAAGTAATTGTATATTATACTTTACCGGACCCAAAAGTGGATTTTTATAATAATTTAAGCAGTAAAATTGCATCAATTTTTTTTTATGAATATTTCCATGTATAACTCACAAGGCATTAGTAAAACCCTTGTATTTTATGAACATCAGCATCATATTGGAAAAATTGAATGCTACTTTTTTTTAATATTTTTTTTAAATCTGGAATATGTATTTCGTTCGCGCACTTTATGGAAACGATTTTGTAACTTATTTACTCGTTTGTATTTTGAGATAAAATTTTAACAATTTCAGAATAATCGTCTGCTAATGTTTTCTTTTGAAAGCAATGTAAAATAAAAGATTTATTTTGAAAATGGCTTCTAAAAGTAGTAGATGGCGCGAAGGTACATAATTGCGCTTTCCGAGGAGAAATATTCGTTTCAACAAATTATAAAGCTGTGTTAAATCTCGGTTATTGCATTTTTCAAAAACAGGGATTTATAATATATAGAATTTGAAAGAAAAAAACACACACTCACACACATCTAACTGAAATTAAAAATGAAAATGTGACCATGAAACCTCATCCTAAGACTGTTCGAAAGCAGGCAAATACCAAGAGAGTGAAGTCTCTGATCCTAAGAGAAAATCCATCTACTCAAATATTCATTGCATAGAAACTAGGACTGCCTCCTGGCACTGTAAGTAAAATCATTCATTAAAATTTAAGGTATCCGACAACGTTCGGAACCATGATTTTAAAAAAGTGCATAAATGAATAATTTTCATGATATTTAGTGTCACTTAGATTAGAATACATGTATAAAATTGTTTTAAGGACATTATGACAAAAAAAATTATTTAAATACAATATTTTGGCAGAAAATTAACTTAGAAAAATTTTCTAAGCGTTCTTCTTCTATAAAAAAAATGCTTCCATAATAATATTTTGCTTACATAAAGTAAAGACTTCTTCATAGAGTCTGAATTAGGAGTTTTGAAAAATTCACATTATTTTCAGAGTTACTACCAAGTGAAATAATTATCGGCGTTTTTTCTTAAAATTTCTTTTTCTGTTGTCGTAAAATATGGATAAATCCACTTTTAAATTGTATATTTCAAAAATTCTAGTTAAGCCTCTGTACAGAGGTCTGAGCTATATACAGGCTAAATATTATTATAATAAAAGCATTTTTCATAAAAGGAGAACCTTTTGAAAATGGTTCATTCTATGTTCATTTTTTGTCAAAATATTGTACTTAATTTTTTATTGTAATACTATTCTTAAAAATATTTTATATATATTTTCTAATATAAGTGACACTAAATGTCATAGATATTATCCATTTATAGGCTTTTGCAAAATTACGGTTCCGAACGTAGTCGGATACCTTAAAGGTGAAAAAGATGTTTAAACCTAAAGTTCATCTGCTTTTACAAAAACATATTGTTGAAAGAAAAACAAAGTGTAGAAAATTATAAGAAAAACACCTATAGCTGGAACATCTATAAATGGAAATTTATAGTAACACTCACACACAATGAGGCATGGGTATATTGAAGTGACTGTAATAAAAGAAAAGCAATTTTCTATTGCTCGCTCAACTGACGGGAATAACCGAACAGAATGGCTTCGTCAGTGTACAGAAAAGTTCCCAAAGGGATTCGTAATAGTTGCAGGTTTTCATTGAAACTGCAAATTAAAATTAACGGCAAAACTATTTATAATAAAAAGTAGCTAAAAAAAAATTTGTAAGTCTCAATTCCTACTTAGATCAACAAAGAAAATTTTTATTTTAGCTACTTTTTATTAAATAGTTACAATTAATATAAATATGTGTATACATATGAGAGAATCACAACATTAAGTGGTCATTAATTTTTATTAATTATCATTAAAGTATCGTATTGCCATCAAAAACAATCGTGTACATAAAATTTCAGTTCAATTGAATGCTTTTAAACGTGAGAAAAAAAACCTTTTCAAGTTTTGACACAAGTCGCCAAAAGGGTCGCAAAGTCGCCACAAATGATGCCAACGTGGTTGTATTTGTAATTCTTTAAATAATTAGTTTTAATCAATTAATTTTTTTTAATTACTTTTATATTATTGTATTGTCATCCCAAATAAACCTATATACAAAATTTCAGCTCAATTGAGCGCTTTAAAATGTATTTTATTAACGGTTGAAAATTCCACCCAGATAAATAAATAAATATATAGAGATTGTGAGCTAATAGTAGGAATTGTGAAAAAGTCTCAAGTAAGCCAAAATTAATTCACTCTACTCTCAGCTGAATATTTTGGAATCAGTATCTATTTGAAGAAGAAATTCCAGCCTTATATGGAAAGGACATTGGTAAAGTTAACCTTTATATAGACAAAGCCTCTAATCACACGTCTAAGTCAACTGCCGCTTATTTAGCAAAGAAAGAATCAGAAACAGGAATATATCCCATTTGATGAAATATGTGTAAAATCACCTGACGCTCCTCCAATGGACTTAGGTGCTTTCGGCTTATTAAAACGAGCCTTAGGAAAACGACATCCAAGAACACTGAACGGACTTTGGAAAACAGTTCAAGAAGAATAGAGTAAAATTTTCAAAACAGTACTAAGGAAAATTTTACTTTCACGGAAAATTCGAACTTGAGCTATTCTCAAGAATCATGGCTATCAGATAGGATGAAATCGCGCCAAAAAAACGGCATTTATAGATAAAAATTAACTATCAAAATTGTTTCCATAAAGAGCGAACAACCTTCTGTGTACTCATTATTGTTATGTGTAGAAGGATTAGAGAAAACGCGACTAGGTATTCTGAAGGAAAATTTGTATGAAACATTTAGTCGGGAAATATTCATTATTAAGTCCTTATTATATATGTTATTTCAATAGAAATTAGAATATTGAAAATTCATTTTTAAAAATTGCTATATTTGTGCAGGATTTCTTCTTGATAAATTTCTAATGTTTATATTAAAAAAAAAATATTGCCATGTAATATCTGTTAAAGCTATGTAGATAAGAATGTTATATACCGTATAGTTCCTAAGGTAAGTTGATCTGTGTATAAGTCAAAATTTTAATTACTATTAAAAAAATTTTTAAACTTTATTATTTTAAAAAAAATATTATTATTAAAATTTTAATTACTATTAAAAAATTTTAAACTGTACTATATTTTTAAAATATTATTATTAAAATTTTAATTACTATTAAAAAAAATTTCAACTTTATTATTTTAAAAATGTTATTATTAAAATTTTAATTATTATTAAAATTTACCCAAAATTCGAAACCCGTATAAGCCGAATTGTAATAAAAAGTTCCAGAAGTTTTCAAACATGTCACTATGAGATGGAAAATGTTTCTAAGCGGAGAAACAGGGGACTTTTTTTCAATTAAATTGTTTTAAGTAAAAAGCCAGCTATAATAGTTTTATTTCTGGTAACCCTTGTAACGTTTTCCCACCATCGCATCTGCAAGAGCTCCTTATGTGGATAGCATTACACCTTTCATATCCACACGGTTACCCTTCAAATATTGCGGGGTCTTTTCATTTAACATCACGCTGGCTGTGGGAAACCCAACGGCAGGATTCCACACCTGCGATCCCAAACCCCGAATGTAATTCGAGGTATAAGAGGCGACGGCCCCCCCCCCCGTACCTCCAAGAGAATGGAGGGACAGTTCGTTTTGAAACACTCGAAAGAACGGTTATGTTTGGATCCTCCTTCACCAAAGATGTATTCTATAGAATGGAAATAGTCAATAGTTTGAGTAACTCGTAATCAAATGTACATATTGTAATTAATAGGTGTCTACGTAATAAATCAGTTAATTGATTTTTTAATTCTCACGCTACCCGTCAATTTTCCCAAACGTCATATCCTTTCTGAAATTAACACATTTTTTTTTTTCATTTATTTGCACTCTCATCGTATATCCGTGTAAGTCATACATTTAGCACCATTCATTTTATTTGAAAAAGATGAGCAGGAGAAAATTCGTATACGGCACTTGATCATCGGCCTATATTTCGTGTCCTAGAGGAAAAACTCGCCGCACAATGATCATATGCATTCAGACATCTCAATGAGTAAATGCAAATGTTATGAATAATTCAGAAACTCGCATTCTGATGCTGACTTTGGGGATTTATGTGACTTTTCTCTCTCTCTCCCTCTCTCTCTTTTTGGACAAAAAAGTTTCGTTAAAAACACCCAAAAAAAATCGTATGCGCATGGCTAAAGGAAAATGCTTTTTTTATTTTAAAAAAAACAACATTTTTTTTCAATTTTTTTTATTATGGACTATCGGATTCTTACACAAGCCGATCCTCTTCCTTTCACTTCAAGTGAGTGAGTGAGTGAATATTAACGTCGCACTATTCAGCTATACGAGGGCTTTTGGCGACGAACCACGTAATTTTGAACCATGGTCAAGCGACGTGGACAATACCTGAGCTGGAACCCCCACTCCTAATCTTTTCACTTCAAAAGAAGTTTCAAAAATTCTCGGCTAGTACACAGAAATATACGGTAGAGGTATCATATCACCTATTAATTATATCCCTAAAATTATAAAAAACTCCTCTGTGAATTGTTAATCTAGGCCAGTAATTCCTAAAGTGATCTATATCGATCCCCAGGGGTCTATGACGACCTGCAAAGAGTCCATATAAGCGAAAAAATAATTTGGGGGTAAAAGGGGTCAATGATAGTGGCTCTCATTTAACCAGATCTGACTTTAATTTTCGAAGAAAATTTAATCAAACAGAAACCAGATTTTATCTATTTAACAGATTTATTTACAACATTTAATGAAATTAATTTACAGTTATAAGGTGACAGCATAAATTTTACTAAAACAAGGTCCATTTCAGCGTTTCTTTCCAGAATTAAGCTTATGTAGTGTGGTATTCGCAAATGTTCTCAATTTTTCACAGACAATCTATCAGGACGGTTTAATCTACGCTCAGAATTTAAATGCCCTTTATTCAGATTTTGAAACTAGGTTTGAGAATGCTTTTACTATGGTAATACCACAGTGGACAATCAATTCATATGGTCCCATTGAAAAAAAATTCCATAGTACAATAGGAACTGATAGGAATAAGCACTAAAGAAGATCTTAAAGTAAAATTTAGAAACGGATACAAGCAATTTTGGCTTTAAAAAGACATACCTTTTATTTGCCCAGAATTTCGGAATATTGTGAGAAAGTTTATAATTGTTTTTCCTAGTGAGGAGTTTCAGTGCGGTTGCCTATCTCCAAAACAAGAAAAGAGGAAGAAAAAAGGGGATAGGTCTACTAACAGAGGATATTTAGTGTTAAGCCTGACAAGATAGATGCAAAATGTTTAAAATTTGTTATTGAAGCCCCAGATTTATCCCTCTTATTAAAAGCATTTGTTTGTTGTTGAGTTATTTTATGTATTAATTAAATTTTAATCTAATTAAATAACATGTGTTTCTTTTTAAACACTATACTTCACTACGGGGTAAAAATTTAATTCTTTTAAAGTAAGTAGCTCTATACCAGCACTCAAAAAGACGTTTAAGGTATCCGACTACGTTCGGAACCATGATTTTGCCAAAGCGTATAAATGGATAATATTTATGATATTTAGTGTCACTTAGATTAGAAAATGTATATAAAATTGTTTTAAGAATATTTTTACAATAAAAAACTATTTAAGTACAATGTTTTGACAAAAAGTTAACATAGAATGACCCATTTTCAAAATATTCTCCTTTTGTGAATAATTCTTCTATTATAATAATATTTCGCCTGTCTATAGCTCAGACCTCTGTACAGAGGCTTAACTAGAATTTTTGAAATATATCACTTAGAAGTGGGTTTATCCATGTTTTACGACAACAGAGAGGAAAAATTTTAAGAAAAAAACGCCGATAAGTATTTCAATTGGTTGAAATAATGCGAATTTTTCAAAAAAAAATAATAGTGGAGAAGTCTTTACATTATATAAGCACACACACACCCAAAATATTATTATTTTAGAAGCATTTTTTATAAAAGGAGAGCATTTTGAAAAAAGGTTATTCTAAATTAATTTTTTGCCAAAATATTATATTTAAATAATTTTTTTTTGTCAAAATGTCCTTAAAACAATTTTATACATGTATTCTAATCTAAGTGACACTAAATATTATGAAAATTATCCTTTTATGCGCTTTTTTAAAATCATGGTTCCGAACGTAGTCGGATACCTTAAGTTGATACATTTCCAAAAATTGAATATAAGATAATCAGGGGTCTACCCAAAACGGAAAACATGGCAAGTGGTCTATGAGATAAAAATGTTTGGGAATCTCTAATCTAGACATTATCACGGAAATCCACAAATTTAGACGCTAATACCGCTACACTTGTATAATAGCTGTGTTAACTTCAGTCCCTAAGAAAGGTATTTTTCATAAAGTCTAAAAATTCCCCAAACGTATAAAATATGCATAGTTTAAAAGATGGTTACACTGCATATTTTTAACTAAAAAAACAACTCCTTGAAAAAAAAATCAGAATTTGCATAAAAAATGTGAGACACGGACTTGAATATGTTTTTCCTATTTCACGAAATAACAAAAATACTTACTTATAAGCTCCAGTTAGCTTTCAACTTACATCCATATTACTTATAACTGAAAAAAGTGTTTAAATATTTGGATACTCTCTCTCTCTCTCTCACGCACACACATAATTTACTTTTTTTACGTCATTTCCTCCATTTTATTAATTAAAAGTACTTGAAAAACTTTTGAAAAGCCAAAACAATGATTTAAAAAGATCAAAATTGGTGTAAAATCTGTACAGAGTTGGAGTAACCTATCTCTATTTAAAATTCCGCCAATGTTGTCAAACTAAATAAAGTAATGAAAAACTTCCTCTTTCGTAAACTTTACAGAATTTCAACTTAAAAATTTAATTTAATGTCTCGAGGATAAATCACAATTTTGTCGAAACTTGCATTAATTATGTATAGAGTAAAAATTAATTCATTTGAATATTTTTTTCTCTATCTTGTTTTAAAATGAACGATCTCTTATTCGGAAAAATAAGAACTATAATTACAACATGAGGCCCAGTGGCCGAATGGTAGCGTATCGCGCTTCCTCACCACAGGTTCGGGGTTCTATCCTCGGGCTGGGCAAGGTCGACTCAGCCTTTCATCCCTTCAGTGAGTCGATAAATGAGTACCAAACTTGCTTAGACACTAAACATTAGGGTTTCGCTTCAGACTGACCACCTGTTCAGGGCATCTGCTCATGCACCTCAGCGCCCAATGGTCACGTATACAAAGATGGGCACAGTAAGCCTTGGCCCTCATGGGTTGTAGCGCCACTGGGTTTAGTTATCGTATAAACTGTCGTGGTCGTGAGCTCGTGGTCAGCGTGTCATGAGTTCGAGCCCTAGTGCCACTGAAGACCAACCGTGTAAAGAGGTTGATGCACGTTAAATCTGTCGTGACTCAAAGTCTTGGAGTCTCCATTAGAGTGATGTGGTAAGTGGGAGAGAGGGATGTCAGCTCAGGTTCCGTCCTCGTTATTTGACCACGGTTCAAATTTACGAGGTCTGTCACCAACAGCCCTCGTGTTTCTTTATAGAATGAAGTTAATTTACACTCACTCACTCACTATTAAATTATTTATTCTGCGTTTCCATTTACTTTTATTATATGCTCTGCTACTGCTATTCACTTAACCATCCAAGGTAAACCCTAAAAATATTTTTAAAGCTTACAACAATTTTACAGACTTGAGGTAGCTTCTTTCGAAGAAATACAATTTTTCAACTTATTAATTTTTCATGTGCGCTGCTGTTATCTCCAGCACAAAACGTGAAGTATCATTTTAGCCTTCCTCTGAAGGTATTACGATATATATTTCTTTCATTGTGTATTCAGCGAGCTTGTTTTCTCGAACAGATAAGTATTCCCTCATAAACGACTCGTTTCCAATAAATTTCGACTATAAGAACGCTTCTACGAATACAGTTGCAGTTTATGAGCGTCTCGGCTGGAATTATGCTTATAAAAGTAGGTTTACGTGCCCAGAAACGATATGAATTGAAGCCAGAAGTGTCGAGGCGCATCGATCAGAATGAAAAGTAAGAGGCAACGCCCTGAGAGACCACACGTCGCTTACTTCACTTCATTTCACAATCTTTTTTTTTTTCTTTCTTTCCTAAGCATGTGGTTTTATTTTAGTAACCATTTGTCTTTGCTGCTTTTTTCTGACAGTTTTCGAAGACATAAAACACGTGTAGATCATAAAATATTAATTTTAGAGTGAGAATTCCCGAAGGACTCTTTTTTTTATAGGTCAATGGTGAAGTCTTCGTTCTTGACCTAATTTGGCAATTGGTTGAATAGTAAATGTTTTATCTTGCATTTGTCTTATAAGTATATATACTCTTTAATAAATGTTCCGAGATGATAAAGTTTAGAATCTATTCACAGGTAGTAAAAACTTATAGCTCTTCTGAAAAAAGTTTATTATTTTTTTATCAGTGTGCACAAACAGAATACCTGAGTAAGAATTCTTTAATACACGAATTTTTTAAAGAAAGAATTTTTTTTATGACACGAATGACGTTTGTTTGAGGTAGAAATGAGTTAAATGAATTTATGAATATTTATGCCGAATAAAATGGATGTATTTCAGACAGTGCTCCTCAAACTTTCAGTGTTTGCGAACAATATTCAATCATAATTTTCATCGCCGCCCTCCAAACTGTAACAATGCATTGAATTCAATAATATTATACTTTGACGCTAAAGCTATGATACAATTTTAACCTAAGTGCTACAGGCGTGTATAAACGTCTTGCTCAAAGAGTTAATTGCACTGGACGTATATATACGGCTTTCCGAAGTACGATCTTTTCCATGCACTGCTATCCACAAAAATATTCCGAAAGCTTTGGAATGCAATAAAAGGACATTGGCAGTGTTTGCAAAGGATTTCCTTAAGGCAGAGGATTTGCTTATTTTTATTCCTTTTCCTCCCATTCCCTAAAATACATCGCTTACGTGGAAGGTGGCATTGGGAAGCGAATAGCGTAACTTTTAATCGACAGTTTGGGATTAATTATAAACTGCACAAATTATCAAGATGAGCGTTAATTTTTGTATGCAAATAACTATATATACGACAAGCCCATGGGGTTGCTGGTAATTATTAAATTTGTTTTTAACTTAGTATCGTTAAATTAATTATAAATTGAATGTGCGGTACTGATACAATTATAAATGTTTTATATCAGTGTAAATATGTATTTTATTTTTTATTACGTCAGAATGTATTTTGTTCGTTTACCTTCTGTAAATTAATAATTTCTTAAAACAATCTTTTGTTTCCGATTTTTCAATATGCTCGCGCGCCCCCTTGCAGAGTTATCATGCCCTCCAATTTGAGAAACGCTTATTTTAGGCATTACTATTTGAGAAAAGGGTACATTCCAATGTGACATTCGTTCTAATTTTAAGTCTTGTATTTTATTCTGTGAACCCGCTTAAACTTTCTGCAGCTCAACATCGCGTTATGTTAAGATTGGAAGCGAACTACGAGAGGCTTCTAGAAAATAAAGCACATGTTCTGTTAATAAAAATGTAAAGCACGATATTTATTCCCCCCCCCCGGCCCCGCCTGGTCTGTTACATACCGGAAGCTTCCTTCTTTTCTCTTCATAATTACTTCCTACATGTGAACATTTGTCGTATTTGTTCAAAAGCTTCAGTATACCATGTCTCTTCTCCAAACAGTGCATTAATCCACAACATTCTCAAACTTTTCCTCACTTCCAAAACGTTTACTGCCCAGAAATTTTTATTTTAGGGAAAAGATGGCAATTGTAAGAATAAAGTCGGGACTATGGTTTTTTATATGAATGCGGTGAACACAAGGCTTAATGAACTGCCGACAGAACAGTATAATATGGAAATTTTGAAGCTCGTGAATGGAGGTGACAAATGTTTAAATGAAAGTAATGATTATGTAGAAAAGTAAAGACAGTTTCTGGTATATAGCGGAATTATTTTCTCCAATATATAGATATTCTGATTTTCATTTCTTGATGCTCTCCACGATCAGGGTTTACTCATTCTTGCCAACATCGTCGAATTATAACATCGCTTACTTCTTTCAAATGGTAGCATATCTCTGCTTATACTGTTCTCGAATTCATTGAAAAAGCATTTGTACAATCCATGTGGATCAACACATTAGCAATGAAATTATGCTACATCTTTATAAAGTTATGTATTATATTCGTCGGCCAGAAAGTACCGTTGCAACACTCAGAAGATACAACTAGTTGACTAATTAGTTGTATATTCTGTCGTGAAGTTTTTGCGTGCGCAATTTCATCCCATTCGGATAATTCATTTTTGGGGTGTGTCGGTTTTTATGTTAGAGATCAGCGGTTCTTAATCTTTCGATCTCCGCGCCCTCCATTTTGTATCATCCTGACCTCCAAAAATTTGAAAACCCTCGCTTAATGGAGTAATGGG
>BMAV01002124.1:68354-87962 GCA_019973955.1 Trichonephila inaurata madagascariensis | reverse complement strand
ATATTTAAAGCGAGAAAGCCCGGGATCAGGTGTGCACTCGATACTAATTTTAATAATCGCGGGGAGTGATGCACCCCAATTCTTTTTTTATAATTATTTTCAATATACAAGATAAAAATCACAATTTTAGTGAATAATTTAACTAAGAGAAAATATACTTACCTATTTCAAGGATTTTTCTATTTGTCTCATAATTTGAGAAAATATCCAATAAAACTGAAGTAAATTGTTCCAAATGTGCGTGACCTTAATAAAGGACACAAATCACAGACACTTTTTGCTAACATTACATGAAAGTTATTTGCAAGAAAAACTATCACATTTTTTGTTCACGTTATTGTAATTTTAATGTCCTTTGATGATCGACAAATATCTTGTTGAACTTTTTCTTACTTGTGTCTTTTTGAGAGGGTGAAGTGCATTTTGCGGTACACTTATGGCTTCATATTTTCTTGACAAAATTCTTAATGTAGCTATTGAAAATTTTCCTTTCGTTTCATGTTTATTGCTTTTCTCAAATTTACTTTCGCTAACATGATTAATATGCATTATTTCAGCAAGTGTTTCCCTTGTTTGTTCAGCTTCGATTTCTTTTCAGAGAGATCACAGATGCCCAATTCTTTTTTTATATTCTGCTCATTTACTTTTATAAACCATAATCAGTCGTACAACATCACAATTAAAACAACCTCTAAGTTATTCATAGGGGAAAATGCAGCATGTTCAAGAAAATATTTTTGAAAAATAGTGGTCGTACCGGGTTTGAGTTTGAGTTTTTGAGTGAATATTAACGTCGCACTGTTCAGCTACACGAGGGCTTTTGGCGACGGACCACGTAATTTTGAACCATGGTCAAGTGACGTGGACGACACCTGAGCTGGCACCCCCCTCTCCTAACTACCACACCACACCAACGGGGTGGTCGTACCGGGAACTCGGTCTAAACAAGTACCTTATAAGATTCTAAAAAAAAAGCGTTTGCCACTCCCAAAAAAGGAGATATGTTATCAATTCATTTTAGCTCCCATTAAGACTGTCATATTAGAGGATTCTCTGTCAAGGTCATTGGTAACAAATAAACAGTTTTCCCACACAGAATTAACGATTTTTGTATTATATGTTTCAGTATACTCATAAAAATAAATCTTGGCCAATTAATCCTTCAAAGTGCTCAATATGCTTATCCATGTATCATAAAACTTTCACATTGTGAAAAAAAAGCGCAACAGAATTATATAATTTACAACTTCCCTAAAAAAAAGGGGATACAGGTAACCATATCAGTAAGTTCGAAAGCCAGCAAAAGTAATATTTTAGGTTAAAAGAAAAAAGTAATAAAAAAATCTCTCATCGTAGGATTACAGCAAAGCAAACAAAATATTTTTTTATTTAGTTATAGAATCAAAGATAGCTAATGAGCGTTGAAAGTTGAATTTTTTTATTTTTGATGACCTCTTTTTTCACCAGATGATATATATAAATCATATCAATGTAAACCTGTATTTTTTTATTATATCAGAAAGTATTTTGTTATATTTAATTCCAGTAAATTAATTTTTTTTAACCTTTTATTTTCGATATGCTCGCGCCCCCCTTGAAGGGTTATCGCACCCCCAGGGGGCGCGCCCCACAGTTTGAGAAACACTGCTCTAAAGGGACCTTCAAGCTTTGGTTTAAATTTCGCGACCACTTTCTTTTCCTATAACACCCAGCTATTCACTTTATAATCTTAACATCTGCTCTACTTCTATTATAATACTTTGCCCATTTTTCATGTTTAACTTTAGTATTATGTCTAGACTCTTCAAATACCTTTTCAATATCGGCCATTGCAATTTCTGTTCCATCGGACAACATCACCAATTTTTGAAACTGGGTAATAAGTTTTCTACCTAAAATTACCTCTGCTGGTGTCTTTCCTGTGATCTCATTTACTGCCGTTCGCAAGGCTTACGCGATCTCTCTTAAGAACTGTGGTCCCAAGTTTCATAATTATCACTTGTAAGACTTGCAATCATTTGCAAAAGATCGTGATTCACATGTTCCGTTCTATTGGACTGAGGTCTATACACAACAGTTTTGGCATGCTGTATGCCCAATAGATTACTCAAATGTTCGAAAATTTCGGATATGAATTGGGACTGTTGTCACATATCATTTTTACAGGAACTCCATGACGCGACATATAATTATCAAATAAGTTATCCACAATTATTTTGGCTGAGACCTTTTTGAGGGGTTCTCTCTAACTTTTGCCACTTCGAAAAGCGGTCCGTGATTACTAAAATGTAGTGATTTCTTTTTATTCGCGATGCAGGGTAGGGGCCTGACAAATGTAATGTCACTATCTCATTCGGATAATTAGTTACAATCGATATTAAACGACCAGCTGATATTTTTATAATTAACTGTCTGGTGCACGTGGCATGTCAACACATGTTGATGAACGTATTTGCGCATATAGGAAAAATAACAAACCTCGCGGATTTTTAAATAGGTCTTCACATTCCTAAATGACCTGCTATGGACTTGTGTCTTGAAATTCGCGCATTATTTCTCCTCGCAACGATTGCGTAGTAAGTACTCTCATTTCTCCGACAGTGGTTGCATATTTCGCATAAAATAACCCTCAACTATTTTAAAGTCGCGAGACGAGTTCTCACAGATTGTCGCATTAACCGAGCTGTCTTCAGGGTTCTTAAGGTATCTATATATATATGACCTAACTCTGTGTCTCTTCGTTGCTCCTCGATTAATTGCTCCCGGGACGAAAGTACCAAATCTCTAATCACTTCACATGCAACATTGTCCCCTACTATACTTTCAACCAGGTTTCTAGACGATATTTCTGCCACTACATTTAACTTCGTCTTCGAGATATCCATACCTTAATTCCTCTCATGTACTTGAATTTCTTCAATTTGCAAATCTTCAATCTCGCTAATGATTTTTTATCAAAATCCAGTACACTTTTCGATTTCCTAATAAAATCAACTCCTAAAATGCAAGGATATTACAAATCCGCCGTTATATGAAACTGCCAGTCTTTAACAAATTTCCGTATTCTTATCTGCAATTTAACTACCCCTGTATTTTGACATTTGGCACCTTGCACCGTTGCCACTTCAGCCCAAGATTTCCTAACTGGTTTATAAAAAAAAACTTTATATAAACCTCCTCCGATATAAATGACTTTTCTGCCCCAGTATCCCATAGTGCTTTCGTAAATATTTCATTCTAAAGAACAGGCACATACGGAAGTTCTACTGGAGACATGCATATAGCTGAATGTCTAATATTAGGAGTCCTTACTGTTTGTGATTGATTATCCTGATCCACTCGAACCCTCAAAACATTTAATCGACCACCATGTCTTCGGGCCCCTCGATTAAAACTTTCTCTCGGACCCCTATTACTGGACTGATACGGTCCATTATTACTAATGAATCCATGATTATCTCTGTCAAACCGACTCCTGTTCTGGATTTCCTGGTTCCTCTGTGGTCCATTCCCGTAAGTACTTCTATAATTATTCCTCCTATCATTTGGTCCATCCACAACTTCTGTATCCCTCCAATTTCTATGTAAGCGCTCGTCGGTAGACATCCGACGCACATCACAATCTCGTCCTTCCCTATTATCATTCATTCTCGAACCCTGCGTTTCCCTGGACGCGAATACCTTTCGTCAAAATTTAAAAACATTTGTATCAACTGAGCTCTCGTGGTGGGGTTTCTAACCTGAACATAATCCTGCACCTGAGATTCGATTCGATTAACAATATGTTGAATTAAATTCACAACACCGCCATTTCTAACTTAAGGGTCTTTTGCACACAACTTAAGTAATTCATAAACAAAATCCACCGGAACTTGATTCTTGGTTTGGCAAAACGTGAAAAACTGGGCCTCTAATTCTGCCTTATTTCGCACAACCGGAAAACTTTCCATCAACGCCTATTTTAACTGATCGAAATCAGTTTCTTCAACCCGCACCAGGACATAGCCTATTACCTCGTACCAATCTTGAGCGCGAACCGTGAGGTGACCCTTTAAATATGCAAGGCTAGATCTTTGTGTGATCTGATAAAATACGAGATTGCTTTCAATACCCTCAAGAAACTGATCCACGTTCTCGGATCCAGAAAAAATATATTTGAGTAAGACCCTTACACCTGAACCAACTCCTACCTCGGGGTTAGGGAAATTTAACTGCCCATGAGCAAATTAGGTTGGGCGCCATTGTGATACCTCCCTGCCCGGGGGCATCACCTCTTCATCCACGTGACCTTGATTTGTAGGGATAAATGATGGACCACTCGAACCTTCCAGAACAAATGTAGTTTATTATTAACTCAATCTATTTTAATCAATGTAACACAAGTCTTATATACTAGAAGATCTGATCAGGAATGATACAATGTAATTATCAATACTAAGTTAAATTAACGCCTAAAATGCTTCTCACTATCTTTGTCATAAATTAACCTCCTAATCTTTATCTATAGCAGATTCCTTAACTAGCTAGAGTCCGCTCTATAATTAAAATTTAATAATCAATTTCTATCCGATATAACCACAAGAGCTTTATATATCTTCCTCTTGTATTCAATTCCTTTAATATTAATATTCTATATAATATTATATGCAACTTGATCTAGATTTTATGCAACTTTCTGGCTTGTAACCGACTTCTATATTTCTTCTATAGTACTCTCTGATCTCCAGCCGACTTCCTCGCGAATGCAAAAGCTCCAATATATGTAATCATTTACTAGTCTGCATATCGCGTTTTCTTCTTGAGAAGTTTGTGACGTCTCTCGCGTTCTTCTTCTAACATAACTTCTAAGTTCTTTGACGGCCATGATTAATGGCAAAACTTTTCCAACCCAATACCAAGAAGAGAAACGGATCGAATATGCAAATGAGATATACTTTAAAAGGATAGAAAGTTTGGTGAGATATCACGGCAAGCCTAGAGATAACTTAGTGCGGAATTGTTTGGAATAAAGGTTAGACGTCCTACAGCTTTGGAAGAAGGATACGCTCATTGCCTTAAATTATAATAAGGATTAAGAAAGCATGAGTCTTCTCACCTATTATTAACATAATAGGAATTTCTTCAACCTAGGAAGGAAGGTGACTCTATAAAAGGTAATATTTTGTATAGGAAGTTAGATTAGGCAGTTAAATAAATATAATTAAGATAAGTGTTCTAGTTGTGCGATCTGACTTGAATATAAGGTTTAATTGTTGACTTATTCTCACTTTAAGAAAGTTGTTATTTAGAATTAAGTAATTTAAGTTATTCTTAATAAATGTTGTGTTAAGAATTACATAATGTCTCATTATTTAGATAATCCCACACCTCTAGCTTACGCGAATCACCCCAGACATAGTCATCACAGGATGGCTATGTCTCAAGTTTGGATTGAAATGCCATTCTGGCCCCAAAAGTTCCGCAAGAGGATTGGTTTTGAAGGCGTATTAAAGACCCGTCACAACTGTTAAAAGACTATCTAAGAACGTTTTGGCCACAAAAAAAAAAGGTTAATTCTGCTAAGCAAAATTGTTTCTATTAGTAAATCTCCGGATCGTAATTTTTTGACGGATTTCAGTTGTCCGCCAATTCCCTTGATACCTTTCTGTATCGCATACCGGGATTTTTGAGACATTTCATTGTTGGTGAGAGAAAATTAAAAAGAGACAGTGAGAAGAAATATCTTATCTATATTAACCTGCTCTGAACCATGATCACACATATGTGATCAAACGTTTCTCCTTCTAGGGCGCAGGGTATCATATATGTGATTGCGCCTTCCCTACTCTAGGTTCAGTTGTCCGCTCACACCGGTGTGATCTGAGCTTAGAAATTTTTAACAATTATTTTGACAAGGCTCTAGATGTTGTTGCAAGTCCGTGTTTTTCAGAATAATGTTTCACAAAACTTTGAATTTCAATATGTGGGCTTTTGGCTCCGAGTTTTTTAAAATTATGTCCGGGATATTTATGAATGTGAACAACGGCACATGCTTAGATTTTTCGAGAGAATTGGCCACTTAATGGTTCGTAATTCATTGCGCTCTGATTTTCTGTTTATATTTTGACTAAGTTGGAAAATACGGAAAGCTAATTAGTTTATTGGACACATCAGACATACATGATAAAAGTTTCAGTATTAATTTTATTTGTGGTTAGTATATTTACTTCACAAAATAATTTTAATACTCAAAGACATTTAAGATGTAGATCTTCACGAAACAAACGCGATCACTTATTTTTAACCAAAAATAACAGTTTGTTCTTACTGACTCATTTTTAATTCTGTCAGAACATACGATTCTATTTTTCGTTACTATCGCAACCAGAGTTGACATAACCATAAGAACAGAAAACATAATACTATTATGATTCTAAGAAAGCTATAAGCAAAATAAGGATTAATAAAAAAAATAAAACACGATTTACTAGCTGTTATTTAAAATATTTGCATTAATTCAAGCCACAAGTTTATGTATGAGTAAATTTATTGTTTGAATTTGTAATACTTATGTCTATTTTATTTTGATCATCATGGGCGAAAAGAGAGTACTTTTTTTAAAAAATTAAAATGAAAACATTGTCTTTAAAGTGAGCAATTTTTTTTTCTATATAGCGAAAATTTTTGTACTAAATATTGAAATATTATCAATGATAGAAAACTGCAAATTTTAATGTATGATTGCATTAAAGATATTATATGAATATTTAAATGGAGTTAGAGGCTTAGAGCACAGGGAAATTCGTCCAATCCCGCGCGTGCGTATACTTTAGGAACGGGTGCGCCTGCGGAAATGTTTCTTTCTCCTTTCGCTAGTGCTGAAGGGGTTAAGGTTGAGCATAACAAGGCCTTTACCCGGTCACCGCTGGTTTGGATCCATATGCATGAATTCGATTTTTTCCTGGCGTGCCTCCACCCACCACGGAGTCCAACAAGGAAGGGAGTGTGCCGGTCAATTGGCAAAAACCAGGCACGGCGCTTGCCTGGAGTACACCCAGAATACAGTACTACAGAATCAGGGTAAGGATCCAACGGGTAAATTTAGTACTCCTTATCTGCAGAACTACCCCTACAGCAATGTCTTTCTGGGGATTCCGAAGAGACTTATCAACAGCCAATTAACAGGAGCGGGCTCACTCCTGCCTCCTGTCTATAGCAAAGAGTGGGTTAAGGAGAACGCAAAGGTATCGCTAGTATACCATTTTCCTCCTTACGGGACGTGGCAAACATGCGGATTGAAAGCCAAATGTGTTAGACAAAAATAAAGAATATGAACATTCAAAAAATACTGTAAAAAATAAGCAAATGTACCAAATAAACTAAATACAAAATTAAGCATAACTATACTATTAATATTGAATTAAAAATGATACAAAAAAGTTTTTTAACAATCTTTAATAATGAAACAAATTGATCTATAAGGGCTTAAAAACCTATATTTAATTTTAAAACTGTGGTCTATAGACGAGAAAATAAAGAAATAATGAATGGAATAAAATGGTCGAAAATAGAGAAGGATCACTAGGGTATCCCGAGTTCATGACAACCGTGTTTACCAAAGACAGTAAACCTCTTGGGAAAAGGAAAAGATCACTAGGGCACCTCGGGATAGGTACACTCATACTCACCTAAAGAAGTTGGAGGGGTCAGCCAGTCAAAAGAAGTATCGCGCGTAAAAGCAAATAATTGTAAATTTAATTTATTTCTCTTTCCATTTACAAAAGTTTTAAGTAGTTTGGTTTATTTGATAATACTAAAAGGTTTTATAAAAATTGTTTAAAATATCTGTAGTATTTGAAACTCAGTATGTTGTTATACATTATGGAGACTGTAAAAATGTTTTGAATTACTTTTTAAAAAAGTGATTTAAAAAGTGGATGGCATAAATCAAAATGGTCGATTACTGAAAACATACAATTTAATCAAGTTATTTGTACAAACACAAGTTGTTAGTTTAATAGTACATTAATGAAGAGTTCAGAATCTTGCTTGAAGCACAAATTAAAATCTTAAGAAAATATTCAAAGTAAATTTCACCATCATGACATATATCTGGCCAATTTCCATTTTCATTCATGTCGCCTCTTCATTGATAACGCATAACAAGCATGAGTCATTTACAGTCATCTATTTATGCATCAAGTGACTTGAGGTTTTCATAAAAAATTGGAATGAGACCCAAAGATACTTGTTTACATTCTACATAAGAACATGAAGTTCGTAAGCATGTTGTTTAAACAATATGGAAAAAAGTTTCAAAATATTGCTAAAAGAAACAAAAAAATGATTGAGCACAACAAACATTCAGGTTATATTTTGATAGCTATCACGTTGGATATTCATAAAAACATAAACTTTAGGCATCTTTTACTTTAGTAAAGCAAACAACCACACAATATTTTGAGTATAAGTTTTGTTGACATGAAGTTATAAAAACTAAAAAACCATAAAAAAAATCACACAAATTAAACCAACACTGAGGGGAAAAACAATGAGTTTTGATTTAGAAACTCCAAAGGTTCTGGTTTCTTTTACTTGAATTTTTAATAATTTTGTATCAAACTTTTCTACTATTTAAAGAACTTGAATGAAGTGGAAAAATGAGAAACTGATAAAGGTAACGCCAAATGACTCATATCAAACTATTAGAGACATAGGCCAGAGGTTAATGTGTTGTGGCACAATTTACACACTTAGATCTATTTATGTTTAAATTATATCAAATGGAATGTGCAATGCAAAGTCACATTTATGCTTTTAAGATTAAATGTTTCCAATAATAACTTAAAATAAAGAAATTTAACTTTTATACAAAGAGAATCTTAGGTATTTTCGATACAATTGTTTATAAAACATCAAATATGCGTTTTATTCACGAGGGGCGATTGATTAGTAAGGTCTCCAATAGTATAAAATAAGTTCTCAACAAGGTAAAATATGAACAGAGGTATCAAAAAATGAAGGACATTTATTATTCTTACATATCGTAATCTTATTTCTCAACATAGTGACCACTAATAGCTACACATTTGTATAATTGTTCTATCCATTTCTTCATTCCGTCAATGTAGAAAGATTCTAGTTGGCTGCGAATTCATTTGCACACAGCTGCTTTAATTTTTCTTCAATTTTGAGAACAACCAACAATCCGACGGTGCCAAATCTAGGCTGTAAGGAGGTTGTGGAACCACTGTGAATTTCAGTTTTCTCTTGAAGACATGTGTGTTGGACACTGAAATGCAGTCTTGCATTGTCGTGATGCAAAAGGAAGACGTTTCTTTCAGCTCTGATACTGCGGATAGGTGCTTGAGTGATCGTAATGTTGCACAGTACCTGTCAAAATTCACCGTCAATCCTTTAGTCAGAAATTATGTGAAGAGTTCACCACTTGCATCCCAATGGATGGTGAACATGACTTTTATTGCTGACAGTAAAGTTTTTAATTTCTTGACACTCGGAGAACCAGGATAACGATATTCCATATTGCCTCTGGTTTTCTGTATCATAATGATGAATCCAGGTTGCCAATGTTCTGGCAGCCTTCCGCAAATGGGTACGCAGCCAACTTCAATCTTCTTTTATGGACAGAATGAAGAAATGGATAGAACGATTGAACAAATGTGTAGCTACTAGTGCTCCTTTTGTTGATAAATGAGTGTACAATATGTAAGAGTAATAACTTTCCTTCATTCCGATGTCTCTGTTATTATTTTACCTTTTTGGAAACTTATTTTATACTATTGAAGACCTTACTTATCAATCCCCCCTCGTAATTAAAAGAGCTTTTTAATGCATATTAGAAACTATATTTATAATTGATTACAATAATGTTATTTTCAGTTTATCGATACCATAAGACATTAAAAATGTTATTTTTATTTTGTCTAATATGTGATACATGAAAGGTTTTTAACTAACAGTTCAGAACTAGTTGAAATATTATATAAAACTTAAATTTCCTTTTTTCAAGATTCTTATTAGTTAAAACAATCTAAGTTATTCGTAGCAAATAAAATGTTATCATTTAATGATTTTACGAGCTAAATAAACTTTATACTTAGTAAAATTACTACAAGTTTAAAGAGAAAATTTAATTTTAACCTTCCGCGTCTTATATTAAATATATGTCAAGGTTTCTATACAACTAGTCAGAGTTACATATGAAATATCCAATAATTCGAAAATAATTTTTACGTAACAAAGTTTTGAATTTATTTTATCTTATTAATGCAGGGCATAACTTATAAGATGATAAGCATATTCTTTTCAAGTATTATTCTGTATAAATAGAAGACTTTGAAACATGCAGAGTGTTTTAAAACTCTAAATCTTTCAGTATTTGAAATGAAGCATTTTTTATTTTCTTTGTATTCTGCAAACAAACAAAAAAATACCAATTTCAAATTAAGGAACACATCTGCATTTTACAGTTTTTCTGTTATGGAAGTGCAAAACTAATTTTCCTGATAAAATTAATATTGTAAGCATCGCAGGAGGCATTCAACGCATTTTCATTATCTCATAAATTATAAACATTGGTAGAAAATATGAGATAAATTGTTCACAGGGGAACAGTGACTTAGCTGTCTTAATTAAATAAAAATGTGATAAAGAATGAGACAATTGCGTTTAGAGGTTATTGGACATCTAAAAAGGCGTTATTTAATTTAAAAATATGACTTAAGGGATTGCTTGTCCCATAAAGTCTAAAAGAATTTATTGACAGATAGGGATTCTAAAAGAAATGTCAATAGTTCTTGGAAGGTGTTACTTATAGATAAGGAAAAGTTTTCAAAATCACATTAAGACGATGATCGATATTTTCATCAAACAAAATTGCAATTTGTGTTTCATTTACGAGTGAAATTTATTCAATCAGGGTTGCAATAAGTAAAATTATTTGTATCCATATAAAAAGAACAAAACAAAAAGATTTCTCAAAAGCATTTTGATGCATATGATCTGGAGGTGGCAATTAATTTTCAAACTTTAAGTTCACACATTGTTCACAAGAGATTCCAATTTTACTTACTTCCCCCAATCTAAGTAATCACCTTATTCAGACCGAAGAGTTTATTCCAATTATTTTGTAAAGTTAAAGACTTTAATCAGAGTAGAATTTCTATGCCGCATTATATAAATGAGAGTGAAATACAATGACAGAATTAGCAATCAAAAGTGAATTCTTGAACTAATTACGCTTTTCTCTCAAAAATATGCTGTGAAGTTTTAAGGGTTGGTTCAAAAATTAATAAATTCTTTGGCATATATATATATGCCTTCTTTAGCACTTTTAGCACTGTTGGTTTTAGAACTTCTTCCCTTTTATTTTATTATACTATATATATATATCTTTTTGTGTTTCAGATTGCAAAACACTTGATTTCATGTGGTACCCTATATAATTGTATTTATTTTTAAAAAAAAGTACTCATTTACATTTTGTGAATAATTTGAAGTCTTTCTGGTGTTATAAAATGAAATTTCTGTTTTAAGCTTCTTTTTTTCATGTTATACTTATCAAAAAATACTTCTTCAAAGGGTCTAGTAAATAAATTCTGAGTTCCAAACATAAATTCTGTACTTTTTCTTCCTTGTATAACAGGAAGGTTGTATAAAATAAATTATGTGGTAATTAAAAATACAGAAAATTGATGACAAATTGTGTATTTATTCCTATAATATAAAAATAGAATAAATTTAAATTATTTAAAGTCCTTAAATTCATATTTTTTTCAGTTTAATAGCTTAAAATGAAATACAAAAGGAAAACATAATCTGATAGTTCGTAATCTGATACCTTAATACTGTTTCATATTATATTTAACTCATTCAGAGAGGAATTCAAAGTGTATGGATAACAACTGGATATTTTTTAAATTGGACCTTCTTCATAACTTCTGAAAAGTGTCAAATTGCATATAGCTTTTACTCTATCAAGAATTCTCTTTTTGAGTGGAGTTTAAAAAAAATAATGAAAGCATTTTTGTTAAAACAATTATAAAATATAACAATACCTTAAGAAGCAACATTCCAAAGTCGTATTCTTTCAGGAGATAAAATGATGAAGACATCGCAAAGTATTAAAAGATGCAAAGAATTTATAAATAAAATATAAAACATTTATCTGTTAATACAAAAACTATTGTCAGAAATTAGATTAATTCATTCTATTTAGAAATGAGTGGTTTATTTTATAGTCCTTGTATCAATCAATAAATTGCCTACCATATTGCTTTTCGAGACTCATTGTCATTAACGAAATACGCCGATTTTTCGATACCAAACGTGTTTTGGAGAAACAAATAAGATTTTATTGACAGAGAGAGTCATTCATTAAACAGAGAGGATGAAAATATCGGTTAGTTCTTTAGAGATAAACGCTATTAGAGAGGATCGTAAATCACAATCTCGTTAGTTAGACAAAGTCGACCCGAAATAAACAGAATAATAAATTTAGGCCATGTAGCTTCATGGGCGCAAGCGGGTGAACCGATAATGAAACTGAAACGACAGTGAGTGAATAATTGATGGACGCGCGAGTGGATGTTAATTGAATGTAAGAGATAAAACCTCGGAATTATTTTATGCTGCAAATATTTCAACGAGCTGTTTGAACGCGTCTCCAATCACGTTGAAACTCCCATTATTGCGAGTTACGAACTTTAAATAGATGTGCAAATTTTCGCAGCTATTCTTTTCGGTATGCTGTTCAAACGTTCCCGTTGCAGTTCTCTTAAATCTCCCCAATTGTGCAATATTAAAAAATCATTAATTAACTTATATTCTTTAAGATGCGACCGAATTAGAATAAAACATTTTCTTTTAAAAAACATATAATTTAAACATATACGGCTTGCAATCATTTAATTAAAAAATTACGTTTAAAATATATAAACTCGTAAAAATATTACTGAAAACCTCGCTTTATTTTTTAAACATCGTGCTTATTTTAGAAATTTATGCTCATTTTCATCTATTTTGGGATTTTAAGTAAACAGTAGCGAGCCTAAATTTTTTCTTGGAGCACTTTGAAACGTTTTATATAAAAATAAAACTCATTTCTTTCTTTGACAAAGATAATATTAATATACAAAGATGTTATTAGTATATTAAGTACATTTTTACATTAAGTTTTTATAAAAATTTCTGTTGGAGTCAGTTTGATACCCATGCAGGAAACTTTAAAAAATTCCCACATTCAAAAAAATAGAAAGAAAATTCAAGAAAATATATTTACATAAAACGCTTATGTGTGTGTGTATTCCACAAAATTATTCATTTTCACTAAACTCAAATGTTCGAAAATATTTGTAAACTTTTTTTACTCATGAATTGCTTGGAGTCATGGAATTTTAATAGCCTCATGAAAAATAAAAAAAAAAAAAACAGGGTTACAATGAAAAAAAATACATGAGCAGTGATACCTGAACTCAGGGCCGGACCGTGACCTTTGGGGGCCCTGGGCTAACGATATCTGGGGGCCCCCTTAAATAATTAAAATGTTTGCCATTTTCCTAAGAAAAATTTTTGTGCGGGAAAATTTAAAATATACGAAACTTAAGGGTGGTTTTTTTTTTTTTTTTAACTTTTTTATTTCAAATGATTTAAATACGTTATAAGCAATAACGTAATTTACAAAAAAAAAAAACTTTTCTACACTTTTGTGCTGTAAATTATTTTATTTGCTGATCACATTTTAAGTCTTTGGTGAGATCAGTATTAATAGAAAGAGGTGATAAATAATTAAGCCTAGTATATCTGTCATTGTTGTCCTATATTTGTTTTCTATGTAGGACATTTTAGAGAACGCACAACCAGTAATAGGGAGCGTTATAAAAATATTTAAAATGGTAGACAAATTTGGAAAAAAGTCCACAAATTTCTTTTCAAAAATTAAATTGAACATATCACTACAAGTATAGGACTCTTGCTCAGCTTGTTTTAGATACGTTTTTAATTGAACACTTTCATTTACTAAATGTTTGGTCTACGTCATCTGAATAGCAATCAATAATAGCGCATACACACTCTCCAAATCAACTTTCTCCTTACGTTGATCTTGCAAATTCATCAAAAATTTAAATTTCTTACTACATTCTGCATATAATTGACTCCTTGTATTTAAATCAAGAATTAGCTTATCTAACGCAACAATAAGCGTGTCTCTTTGAGATTTTTGTGTCCCATACACAGCTTTTTCTGTGGATTTATCCACAAATTTTGAAATAACCGGTTTCTTATTCACATTATATTCTATCTCTAAACTAGGACTTAATTTTTTTGGCTGAGTCTTGTGATACTCCTTTATAGTTTTTGATCTGATTCATGTCGTACATTGTTTATAAACGTTTCTATTGACATAATTAACATTCCCTTCATAGATGTCAAAACCAAGAGTCTCGATAATTTTTTGTTAACTGAATTAAATCTTCCTAAAATTTCTTCCCAAAATATAATTAAAATAGCAGTCTCTCGAGTTTTGTTATTGTATTAAATAAATTTACTACATCTTTTCTAAAATCAATTTTCTCATTTTCATTGTCACTAAATGTCTTAAGAATATTCAGGATATTACCAGAATTACCTTTTAAGGCTTCAACATCATCGTAGTGACAAGACCATTTGGTTTGATTTAAACTTCTTATTAAGGTAAATTCAGTTTAATTTCACGATTTAGAAGTTCTCACCTATGGGTCGAAGCAGAAAAGAAAATATATATTTGTTACACTAAACCAAAAGAGTTGACGATTTCAGTTATAATCTTAACTCATTCTGCACCAACCAGATTAAGAGAATGCGCAGCATACGGCACATAATTAGCAAATTTATTTCTTTTTCTTTTATAACGGCTTGCACACTATTACATCGTTTGAACATATTGACAGCGTTGTCAAATGACTGTCCCCTACAATTATCTAATAGCTGTCCATTTGTTTCTAAAACTTCTTGTAGAGAATTAAATAAGTATAAGACAGTGTGAATACTAATCTTAATTAATGAGACACATCTTGCATACACTTTTACCCGAAAACAATACCGTAGTATAATCACAAGTTGATCATTGTGAGACAAATCTGGTGTTCAATCCATCGCAATTGACTAGTTCTTTGTGTCATCGTTATTTACTTGAGTTGTACTTATTTTAATGATTTGTGCTTGTCCATGATCTCAATTATTTGCTCATATATTGTTTTTGATAAGTACGATATTAACGATTTCGGTCGTAATTCTCGCTGTTCAATATGTTCACGAATGAATGGGTCGAACTCTGCTAGCAGTTCCAGGGCACAAATAAAACTACCATTATGAGGCGAACCAAAAACTTCCTCGGTACATCAAAATGCTACACATCTTATAGCCAAACACTTAAGTACTGCAAGAACACGTTTGAATACATTGTGATAATATTCTGTATCTTTTCTTAATTGCTTCTTTAACTGTTTATCTAAAACAGACTTATTTTCTTTTCGTGTCAACCAAATTAACATTGAAATTTTATGTTCAATAGAATTTTCATGATTTTCGAAGCAATGTGTTACGTGTTTCCAATCAGAAAAGCCGGTTGTGTATTGAGAAATTGTTTTACAAAAAAAAGTTTGTAGGTCAAACAAAAACACTATGAACACTTGTACAATAACATATCCAAGATCTTTCCACCTGAGAAAGTTTTGGCCGTGGCATTTTCTCAACTTGAAAAAAATTGATAATAAAGCGCTTCTAAGTTATATAAACTATTTTTTAAAACAAAAATTGGCCTTGAAATCAATTTGAACTAAGCAACTATGACAACTCAAAAAACTCAAAATATAATCAAGCTGAAACGATTTTAGTAATGAAAATTGAAATTAATAACCATTTCACACTTAAAGAGAAACCTAAATCAAAACCTAAGCTCATAAAACTTCAGATATCTGAAAAAAAAATTAATTTGTTATCAGATCTGAAATGTGGTGGCAAGCTGCACAATGATATGAGCCACAATAAAATACAAAAATTTATTTTGGTATATTTGAGATTTGTAGAGTTTGTGTAGCCTTAACATTAAATTTCGTTTTTCCGCTCCACTTTTATATTTTCTGTGCCAGACTTATTTATATTGTTAACTAAGGAGTTGATTTTCCTGAAAATAAATTTAAAAGTTTAGATCAATAATTAGAGGTTTCTAAGATAATTAAAAAATTACCTAGTTCATTGAAAAAAAAATCATTGTCTACACTCGTTAAAACCTAAAATGCTTATTATTATTTATTGGACCCTCAATTTAAAGGTGTTTATATAAAAATAAACTTAAGAATTATTTGCCCCACTTAAATAAATACTGTTTTGCCGTGGTCATCTATTATTTGCTGTTACTACCTATACTTAAAAAACCGATTTATTACGAAAAGCAATACCATTTTAATTTTATCCATAATATTCGCAGGAAATCTCCATAATTTACATAAAATGATTGTTATTTTTTTCCGTCCTATAGAAGTAATTAAGTTATTCATCACAAATTTTAAGACAACATACATATTTACAAGAAATCCTGATGTTTTCAATCTTTGAAAAAACAGAAAATACTTAATCATAACTTTAATATCTTCCTACTTAAATAATTTAGAAATGTTTATTGCTACGTACTCTCTTTGTAATAACGAGCCGCCTCATTTATTGGTGTTTGGGAGAATAAAGATCAGCCACAGTCAGAACAAAAACTAGTTTCTTATTCCTTTGGTAAACTTCAATAACCTAGGGTAGGAAATGCACACTTCTATAAAGTATAGGAGCAACTGCATGGTAGAAAGGATACTTAATAATTTATAATGATTCAATGAACTTACCTTTCGATCTCTTTGATTACTTGCGGTCTGAATTACCGTAATTTCTTTCTCGGCTATTCGACCTCTGGTCGATATTTTTTATCCAATTATAACTTATTAACTAAATCGTCAATTAACAATCTTAATTATTAAGCAATCAACCGTTGAGCCACTCTTGACTAGCTTTCAACCACTTTCCATTAATCACTAACTTCTATCATCTAACTACTAACATCTCTCTCGTACCTAAAAAATGCTTAAATATAATCCTTCATCTACATAAACTATGTCTTCTTCTTTGGGAGAAAGTTTTCAATAGAACAACATTTAAAAGAAGTAAATTTCCCCAAAAGGATTAGTGGGAGGTTCACGGATAGACCCGTTACAACTTTTTACTTCAAACTTGAATGAACAGGTATCTAAGTAACTTTTAATTTCAGATATTATCCACAGGACACAGCACCAAATCAGTATATTATTGTAACTTAGAATTATTATTGCACAAAAATAAATAACTACAGAGATAGTGCCACTACGTTTGTATAAATGCTCGATGCTCGTCGGTACCGCTCTATGATAGAGCATTTGTCTATTAATTTCTGCGTATTCGGTGGTAGGGTGGAAGAACAAAAGTAAATTGCTCTTGCTCTCGAAAATAAAAAATAAAGTTTATGTTATGTTTTGGCTATTTTATTTTTTTTACTGGTTTATATATATATATATATATATATATATATATATTATTTTATAACTATTTTGATTCCAAGCATCTTTTTCTGTTTGTTATCTTCTACGAGGAACGGGGCCCCCTAGTACCAGGAGGCTCTGGGCTGCAACCCATTTAGCCCATACGTATATCCGGCCTTGCCTGAACTTAATGTATTTTTTGGTGCTTATTACAGAAATAATAATGAAAATTTTCCATCACGCCACGTTTTTTTCGAAAAATTTCATTTTACTTGGATTTTTATGCAGATTTACCCAAACTTTTTACAGTGTTGGATTTCTTCCCTCCGTGGCAGACCTTCATTCAACCTTGGTGAAACATACAGGATACCCTCTTTACTTTGACATCTTTACTTTGCATTCCTTCTCTTCCTGTCACAATATTTCTCTACCAATAACGTCGCGCAAAACATTAACTTAGATCCTTATCTTGGCTTGACAACGCAGGAAATATCACTCGTCTGGATTGATTCCGAGAGTAAAATGCTGAAATTTAAAATTTATTTTCAATTTTCGTTTCATGTGTAATTTATTGTAGGTCATAAGTGGGTGCTTCATCTCTGAAACACTTTTAACAGTTGTGTTTTTTTTTTCTGTGTATTTCGTGAAACATGGCTTTGAATTCGAGACGTTGAGAATATTGGACAGATGACTTTTGTTACATATACTGTGAATATCTGCACTATTAAAATCCGAAGGTAAGCAATCGTATCTATCTATCTATCTATGAATCCATGCTTCCCAGTTTTCTCACGAACCACAGGACGCAGAAACTTGCCGAAGGTACCAAAATTTCGGGAATGATCCGAGGAATCCTTTTTGACCATTTATATTCCGATATTCCAATTAGTTAAAAATATATTAATTAAAAACCTTAAAACGCATAATTAGTACCATTTTTCACCGCCAGGGGAAAATTTGGAACTTCTTTTTTTTTCAGACGTTTTTAAAACTCGATCTAATTTTTTTCATTAGACTCACACAAAAAATAGTTACAGATTCGGGAAAATCATTTACTTCACCACGATATGCTATAATTTATTTTACAAAATAAATATAATTGTATTTTTTACGATTTTTTTAAAATGAGTCGAAATTGATACGTTTTTATGAATAGGATTTCTAAATCATTCCGCTTGCACTTTCTTTCGCGCTAATGAAAAAAATACTTAACACTATTAAAGATCATGCTTTTCTCTTTTAGAATCAGTCATTTAAAAAAATTAATGTCAAAAACTGTTTTTTTACGATTTTTCAAAAAATACTCAAAATTTTATTTAAATACTTAATACCTTCTTTATTTATAAAAATAATCTCACGATTTCCGTGTGTAAAACAATATTATACGCAACATGTACAAAGATTGATAAAATATCTTAAAAATTACGGGTTTTTTTTAAAAAAATGCGTTTTTCGTTTTTTTTTCCTCTTTTGCGAGAAATATGTAAGCATTAATTTTTTTTAAGTTTTTTGTTTAAAAATTACTGTTGTTTACAATCCATATAAGAAATTTGAATGCATTAACTTAAAAATGAAGCCCGAAAAAATTTTTTACTTTATCATATAACGAAATGCGAAATTGAATATTTCTTCCCTTTATTTTTGAAAGTCTTTCCTCTTCTTTTCCCCCAAGGAGTCGCGGCGCAATCGATAAAGGCGCTTCTTCATAGACCATAGTACTCGGGTTCGGAACTGAGGTTTAAATTTTATGATTTATAAAAAATACTCCACATTTTATTTGTGCATTTAAAAACTTCGCCAGCAAGTTCATAATTGGAAAAATAATTTATTTCGTCACGTCAAGATGCAGTTCTTTTTTTACAAAACAACAATACTTTACATAATTTAAAATTTTTGTAAAATGAATCAATATTGATGCTTTTATATGAAAATGTTTTTTTAATGCCTTGAAACTTCATATATCGATTGAAAACAACGGTAATTTTTTTAAACAAAAAATGTAACAAAAATAATGCTTAAATATTTCTCGCAAAAAGGGAAAAAAACCACAATTAAAAAAAAAAAAAAAAACGTT
>BMAV01002124.1:42048-55658 GCA_019973955.1 Trichonephila inaurata madagascariensis | reverse complement strand
TTTGCTTCAGAAGCTATTCAGTGGAAATTTATCCCTCCTCGCTCTCCGAATTTTGGGGGTTTGTGGGAGGCAGGGGTAAAATCATTCAAACACCATCTCTATAGAACTTTAGTTAATAGCACAATAACTTTCGAAGAATTCGAGACAATAGTAATTCAAATTGAAGGTATCCTTAATTCACGTCCATTAGTCTCATTATCAGATAATATCAATGAATATGAAGTTTTAACTCCTGGATACTTTATAATTTGTCGACCTTTTAGTGCAATACCTGAGCCCGCAATTTTAGGTATTTCAGATAATAGACTATCTAGGTGGCAGCATACAACAAAGTGTGTGCAAACTATTTGGAAACGCTGAAAAAATGATTATCTTAATCATTTACAGCAGAGAAACAAGTGGCAGTTTGAGAAAAATAATGTTGCCATAGGCTGCTTAGTGCTATTAAAGGAAAACGATTTGCCTCCCTGCAATTGGGCAATGGCAAGAATCTTGGTGGTTGTTTATGGAACTGATGGTAAGGTCAGAGTTGTTACACTGAAAAATGCCACTGGAATTCTCACACAATCTATGTCAAAAATATGTCTCTTACCAATAGAAAATAATCATGTAAATTAAATTGTAGTGTGATGTATATTATATTCTTAGAATATTGCATTTTTTTTATTTTTGAATATTTTATTTTTCTTATTTTAGAATATTGTATATTTTATTGGTAATTAATTAATTTATACATTTGTAAACTTATAAACTTGTATTTTTTAAGTATATTTTTTGAAATATTGTATATTTCAACGCCGGGCGGAATGTTACGTCATCAGCGCACTGTAGCGCCATCTGTCAAAAATTTGTAAAAGTAGACATAATCAGGCTGTACCCCGATGAAGGCGGGTGCACAAATAAAGTAGGCTTAGCGTTGCGAAAGTTTGATGATTTTTTATTCTTACCAGTTTACAGTCCACTCAAATATTGACGATACACTACTATTAGCTCACTCTCCCCATATATATATATATATATATATATCTTCAATTTTTCAATCGTTAATAAAATACTTTCTATTCATCCAATCAAGTTCAAATAAACTTTTTAAAATTTTTTAGTGGATGACATTTGATGTTAATACAGTTTTTTTCAAATATTAATTCAATAGTTGCATTAAATTAATTAAATAAATGACCTGTTTTCGTCGTCAAATTAGATTCAACTCCATTGTTGTAGCAATGTAACAGTTAAAACAATGACAAAAGCTATCTTCAAAAGCCTGTTTTTCAGCCAAACTAGCCAAACTGGGTGTGCATTGTTACAACAACGCAGACAATTCATGCTTTTTTTCAATTCCTACTATTAGTTTTTTTACTCTCTCTTTCTATATGTAAATAATATATAAAAAAATTAAATCAATTCCTACATTGAATGGGTGAATAGAAAGTATTATATATATATATATATATATATATATATATATATATATATATATATATATATATATATATATATATATATATATATATATATATATATATATATATATATATCTTGTTCAAATTTTCAATCGTTAAAAAAAAACTTTCTGAATTGACTTATTTTTTTTTTAAATTGCCTGTGCTTGTTTTTGTTTTTTATTGACATTTACAATTCAGTTTTGTATTGTAATGAAGAGAAAACTGACGAAGGTGTAAAAGTATTAATGTGGCCTTACTAATCAAGTGTACCCACAGCACGGAGATAGTCCAGAGACAAGGGAACCTTATAAGACCTGACAACTTCTAATTATAGAATAGCCCCAGGATGAAGGGTGTTGATGGTTAATGCGATATGTTGCGCAAAGCCGTCACTACAGCTATTAAAACTGTACGTAGATTGATTCGATGGGATCTGCTTTAAACGATAGGGCTCTACATCATCACACCTGGAGTAATGGTTGCACGTCTCCGTAGCACAAAAATTGATTAAATCGCTGGCTTCGGTCTTTTTAAACACAGACCCAATATTCATGTCCAAGACAAAAGTGAGATTCTTCAGCCCGTTGAATGTCATGATTATTGGCTGCGAAATCAATCAGGGAGATTCTGTCCATGTTTGGGGAAAGACAAATGTTTCTGTGAGAGTAAACCCTACCCACCACAACGAAGTGCAATGAAGTTTACTCTTGTTGGAGGGTATCAAGTGCGCTGCTGCGTAATGGCTGTAACACCTTTTGGTAAGACAGTGATACCTGAGGGTAATTTCGGTCTGTTGTACAATCATTTGATATTGGTTAACCCTTCCTGCAACTTGTCTCTTTCACGAACTTTCATTCAGCTGAAGTCTTCTCAGTAGTGACAGTTCCTACTAGCATTTGTTTTGTACAAAATTGGTGGCCCATTACTCGATAGGATTCACTATGTTCAGGCGTGCGACCAAAATTGATTGTAAAGATTTTGATGAACATCATTACTACGAAGTCCAACATATATAGTTTTAATTAACTAAACTCGAAAACATTTAACTAATTAGTAGTAGCTTTTATTCCTCCCATTTTTTGAGATTTTCAACTTTCAATAGTATTGGAGTTGTTGACGTGATATTGGTACAATATTTAGATATCATGGCCTTTTGAAAATTAATGTGTTCTAGTTTTTAAGAGGCTTTTGCCTGCGTAAAAAACTAAACTAATTTTCAATGAGGGCATTTTCCACCAGTAATACTGGATGAAATGGGTATTTATGTAGTGTTGAGATATCAAGTGAGTTGCAACAATTGTTAATGATACCCTTGGGATGACGTTTGAATTTTTCCCATCCGAGTCTAAAGACAGAGTAAGGCAAGAGTTATTTTCTGGGTTAGTTAGTATTTGATTTTTCCAAACTTTTTATTGTTTCAACTCGTAAGAGAAAAGCTAGAACACCTTTCTGATTTAAAGTTTGATAACATTATTCACTATTTTGAATGCTATAACACTCTTGTGAAAGCAAGTTACAAAATTGTTTTAAAAGAGAAGAAAATCCATACTTGAACTCTGAATTCAAATTAGACAAAAAAAAATGCTAAAGGAATTGTTTATTAAAGAAGTTAGAAATTTTGTTTTTGATTGGAATCTATTGGTAAGCAAATACATAATCGGTCGAATTTTTTATTGCTTTTATAAAAAATAACACTAACCTTCGCGATAATGAACATTCAACAATGTGAAATCCTTGGCTAATTACCTTGGTTTTTATTAATACCGTACTTTAAATCTAAATTAGTTCTATTTGAAGCTATAATTTTGAGTATAAGACAAGTGATGAGAGGGTCTCATAAGCAGAATTTCCACTCTCCCAAGACAATTTCAAAATAAAAAAGTGAATTTTAGGAATATTTCATAAAGTATAAATGGAGTAGTATGCGCTTAGTGAAAATAAATAAGAGTGAAATGAAAAGCTTGGCAAACTTCAAAGTCAGTAGTTTTAAATTTATACAGAAGCAAAATCGTTTCTTGCCATACACAATGCATATAAAAATTGAAGTTGAAAGATGTTTTACAATAATGCCAAATATTTTCCATGAATTTCAATGATTTCCTTTAATTATAACACACACAGTTACGCTATCTCAATATATACAAAATAAAGTAATAAACAATGTAAGGTCATAGGTATGCCATTACATATAGTTTAAAACATTCAAACATTTTAGAAGACGTCATAGCCTAGGAATCACAGCATTGAATTTATGGCCTACGTTGTTTCAGTTGTGTCCCAAGTTCTAGTTCTGGTTAGATTCTAACTAAGAAACATTGTACAAGACATTTGATGTACGGTAAGACTAGTGGAGCTCAAGATTCTCGCATTAATATGGTGTCCAAATTTGAGAGTAGAGTTCCAGTTGAGATATAATCCTTGTCACTTGACCATGTATTTAAACCTCAATAGCCTTCATATTGAAAAATTGTGTGTTTTGATATACCGGCCATATATCAGGATTCACTATTTCTCGAAATTTTCCTTATCTAAATTTAAAAATTATTTAATAACTTGAAGCTTATTTTTGAATATTATACAGTGGATAAGGGAGAATACAATTATTATAATTTTGTATATGTTTTGATACATTAAGAGAACAAATGTGTTTATTTTGGTATGTACACCTCTTTTTGTTTTCTTATTAGCATCCCTGAACATCTGTGATTTGATCACACAGATTTATCAGAGAGATGTGTTCAAAAATAAGTAGTGTGATACAATTTATATCAGTGAATGTTTTATTAATAATGTAATGAATTTATATCAGTGAAATTTCAAGAATTTTGTCTATGAAACGAATACTTAGAAGGTTAAGGAGAGATTCAAAATATTGTGTGCGATTTTGTTAAGTTACAGTGTGAATATTGTGAAAATTTTACATAAATACTAAAGGTGATGAAAGAAGAGAGTCAACATTTCCGACTCACAATTATTTAAAGAGGTCTTTTATTTTTATAACACTTATATTATTTTATTCTTATATTTTATAATGTATATGAAATAAAATATTGTTTATTGTGTTGAATAGTGCATATAAGTTGTACACCGTTTTCATATTATTAATAATTTCATTTTAGAAGTGTCTATATTTTTTTTATCTTTTTAAAAAATGTATTTCATATGTGCAAAATTTTGTGTAACACTATAAGGTATTACTACGATGGCGCCGGAGTAGATTTTTATACAAAATTGGTATTTTAATATTTGTATGATACCATGTATTTTTATATCTAATATCTTATTGCTTGATATGATATTATTTTCCAATATAAAAAAAAATTTGAATACATTATCTGCTAGCTATGATGCGTATATATTACTGTTCAGGAATAGGAGTAAACACGAGCTCTTATTCTGGATGCGGAATAGATTTGTGAGCAAGCTAATCTTCAGTTATATGTACGGAAATTCATTTTTATCAATTAATACAGTGTTTCTCAAACTGTGGGTCGCGCCCCTCTAGGGGGCGTCATAATACTGCAAGGGGGGCGCGAGTATGTTGAAAAATCGAAAACAAAAAAACACTTAAAAAAATTATTAATTTTCTGAAAGAGAACAAACCAAATTTACAATGACATAAAAAGTAAAATACACATTTACACTGATATAATACACTTATAAATATATCAGTACTGCTCAATGCATTTTATAATTAATTTAACAATGCTAAGCTAAGAACGTTTAATAATTACCAGTAACTGCATGGGCTCATCATATATGAAATTATATGCAAAAATTAATACTTATCATGATGATTTGTCCGGTTTATAATGAAATATTTCATTGCAGATTAAATATTTCACCATTCGCTCCCCAATATCATTGTTTAACACGTAGGTGAGCGTATGTGGTCTATTGGAGGAGGGGGAGGGGTAATAAAGGAATAAATAAACAAAAATCCTCGGAAATAAGTAAATCCTTCGCAAAGACTGTCAAGATTTGGAATGCAAGTTTATTACATTCCAAAGCCTTCGGAATAATTTTATGGATAGCAGTTCACAGAAAAGATCTTATTTTGAAAAGACGTTTATATACGTCCGGGGCAATTAATGCACTGGCTGAGCGAGACGTTTATATACGCCGGCAGCACTTAAGGTTAAAGTCGAAATGTAGGTTTAGCGTAAAAATATTGTACTATTGAATTTAATACACATTGTTTTTGTACGGGGGCGGGGAAACTGTGGAAACTTATGATTGAATATTGGGTCGCAAATATTGAAAGTTTGAGAAGCACTGAATTAATATTTTGAAAGTGTCATTACTGTGTTTCTTGTTATAGTTTCGTTTTTTTCAGTGCATTTTGATTTTAGTATTCCTATTACTTAAATATTTCTACTGTGTGTAATATGTGTTTCCAAGTGATGTTATGTTTTATTTTGTATATGTGGAAAATTGATTAAGTTTGTAAAGAGAGAAAAAACCCACTCCATGACTTCCTCTTAAAATTGGGGGGCAAATGTCAAGATAATTAAATTAGATTAAAAATTAAATTCCCTATCTAGCACTTAACTTTTATTTTTTTCATTGCCTCCTCAATTACATCAATAAATGGGTACATTTATTTCTTCCGAACATATGGCCTAGCCAATAAACATGTCTAATTCCAGATCGCTATATTTAATAACCCTATTTGTCAGCATTAACTTCTTTCAAGTACACTCATGAAATCCGCGATACCGCATATGTGTTTTAAGTATTAACCCACTTAAGATTTTCACGGTGGTGTGTTTTTTTCCTCTCTGCTCTTAGCGTCAGATGAAATCTAGAAATGATTGAATAAAGTTCCTTTTTAAAAACTAAGTCTGATTTTGGCTCAAAACATGTCATATATATATATATATATATATATATAAGCTCCTGTAACACAATTTTTCCTAATTCACTTATTTATTGCTTGTGTGTTTTCTTTTTATAGTTTTAGAATTCTGTACTTTTATTTTTCTTTATGTTGGTTCTCAATCAGAAAAAAAACGTATTCGTATTTATCTATGACTACAAGAAATTTGAGTTTGTTCTGAAGTATTCTCTTTCTTTATTTAAAGCTGTGATCAAATGAGGAACAGCCAAATTAAGTTATATTTGAGTAAAGTATAAAAGAAACATAACTGATGCAATTGAGGTTTAAGTTTCCATCATGCATACAGATGTATATGTACCTGTTTTCAGATTCAAACATCACTATGAACGTCAATAACACTATGGTATTATATCTACTCAAAAATCTTCAAATGTGTAAACTTTCTTGTTTAACGTTGTCATCTTTCAACTCTACTTCTTACAGTTAAATGTGAAACAGAACGTAAAAAAACAAAGTTTTCTTTTCATTTCTTATATATTAACATAAATTTCGAACAGTGTAGGTGAGTTAGCTAGAAGTAAAATTAATAAACAGAAAAAGAAAAGCAAGATGGAACAGTAAAAAAAAAGAAACAAATCTCCCACATTCATAGACAAAAAATGCATGTGGTAGTTCTTTCAAAACATTAGAATCAAGATGTGTTTATTATCCTTCAATTAAAAAATTCATAATAATGAGTTTTATTTAACATAACATTTGTATTAAATGTTTTTATAATCACTCTGGGATTAAGATAGTTGGTAATATATTTGTATTTTTACGAAAAAATATAAAGAAAATGCAGATTCTCTGCCTCTTTGAGATGAAAAAATAAGGATGAAACTAAGTAAAATGAATAAACATAAATAGTTTAAGCAAATATGCTATAAAATAAGCGTAATTACTAATACAGAATTGTGTTTTTTTAGCATAAATAAAAGAAAAAAACTTTTTTTTGTTATTTTGAAAACAGAGTACCATTTTAAAATCCTTTATAAGAATACACATACCAGAAACAGAATAGTTCCACCGAGTGACATTAAACTGAAGTTAGGAATAGTAATAATTCAAAACATTCTAACGTACTTTATTTTTCTGAATTTGAATACGAAATCGTAATTCTCTCTACAAAGTACTCCCACTTGCGTTATCGCGCGTTATGAATCAAACAATCGTATAAGTATCTTTTCTGATCTTCTGTTACAGATAGCTTAATCTCAGCAAAAACCCATAAATATAGTTTCTGTGGTATGTTATACGTTTGATTTTTATCATCAGCATCGATATTTTTACATACGAATCGAAAATCTCTTCTGTAGTATCCTGATTTTATTCCATCAAAACCATGTTTATTACTTTAAAAATATCAATATAATATTCGATATCATATTTTAAGCTGCTTTATCTATATATATCTATATTTCTTTTACATTATTCCTCCAATTTGAAAATACATTTTTTATACGAGTGCTAATAAGAATGTATTCTTTTTAACAGCATGATGATAGAAAAATGTTAGATGTAATGTTTTATTGCTCACGCATGCAATTTTTTAATCTTTACTTATTGGAATAAATTGTGAGAGGAGTTCAAATCCTACCACGTATCATGACACTAAAAAAAATCCTTAATTTAAAAAAGAATCGCTAAATATTAAGCTTACACAACCAGTAACCTAAGGCAAAAAAAATTAAAAATTAAAAAAAAAATTGATTAACCCGCGATCACTCGCGCGGGGTATTCTGTACACCCCAGCAACAAGAAAATCCTCCCAGATTTCTAAAAAGAATGTGCAGAACCACGATTTTTTCTGTAGCTGCACATTTTAGGTCATTGAACCTTCAGGCGTGATGCAATCCCTCTTTAAGGAACGATTGGAATGTAATGACCTTGAAAAGTTTATCTGGAGGCCTGAGAACTCCCGCGAGAAGTTGAGCATTTGTATACAGTCTGCTCTGAAAGTTTGGAAAATTATTAAAGTATTATTTTTCTACTTTCTACTATCATTATCTCATTAATTATAAAGTATATTTATTACTGGCATATACGTTTTATATATACTGGTTTATGAAAAAATATAAAATTATGTGTTTTAAAATGAAAATTTTGTATATTTAGTTTAAATTAATGTGTGTTAGTCTCATTTGTGTGCAATAAATTAAATAATTTTATTTGTATAATACAAAACACATCTTGTACTTTATAAATATGTATCATAATGACTTAATTTTTATTTTTATAATTAAATACACGTGTTAAAATTTTGGGGTGTTCTCTACACCCCGCGAGTAACGAAGGTAGCAAAAACAGGCGCGAGTGACCGCGGGTTAAGAAAATTACAAGGAATTATAGAAAAAAAATTTAAAATTAGTAAAATTTGAAATTTTATATCAAGTAATTACTTAATGGCCGAAAATTATTAGTTATGTGAAATTTAGAAACATGTAACACTAAATATGGTTAATATATACGAATTCTAATACTTTTCTATGCAAGCCTTTTAATGTGCAATTTGAATTAAGAACGTTTTGAGAAGAATTAAGATTGAAATTTGAATTAAGAACTAAAACAGAAATGTCCGAAAGTAGAGAAAATAACATTGGCATAATATTTTTGCGGTAGAAATTGTAGAAATTAGTAATTCAACATTTGAAAATATGCTGAAAATCATTAAAACTTTTCTTAGAATGTTTTCAAACATAAATTGAAAAAAGATGGAAAAAAGTAAGCCTAACACAAACTTGTTAACGATTAAAGTAGTTTTTAAAACCTATACAAATTAAGCTGTAATATTGTGAGTTATGATTTACCCGATGTTACCATAACAAGTTTTGCATTAATTTAGATTTTGTGTTTGACGTATTAAATATTTTTTCCCAATGATAAACAAATCTGAAAAGTAGTAAAACATATCTGTTCTGGTAATAATAAGTAGATTGTGAGCAAAAGACAATTTTGAAGATTTTATAAAAAATTATCTGAAATTTAATTCATATAAACTCGTATATCAAAATAATAATAATAATTATTATTATTATTGTGCGAAGTTTCTTTTTCCATCACGTTTTATGTTAAGTGGCTATACTATTCCTCAAGAAAGGCACATTTTATCAAAGGTGTTCATCATTCAATTCCTACTATTAGCTCGCACTGTCCATATATTTATTTATTTATATATTTGTATATTTATTTATTTATCTTGGTGGAATTTTCAATCGTTAATAAAATACATTTTAAAGCGCTGAATTTAGCAGAAATTTTATATACAATACAATAATTTAATTATAGTTAATAAAAATTAATTGATTAAAACTAATTATTTAAAGAATTATAAATACAGCCACGTTGGCGACTTGGCGACCATTTTGGTGACTTGTGTGAAACTTGAAAAGGTTTTTGTTCACGTGTTAAGGTATCCGACTACGTTCGGAATCATGATTTTAAAAAAGCGCATAAATGGATAAGTTTCATGATATTTAGAATCACTCAGATTAGAATACACGGATACAATTATTTTAAGGACATTATGACAAAAAAAAATTATTTAAATACAATATTTTGGCAAAAAAATTAACTTAGAATAACCTTTTTTCCAAATGTTCTCCTTTTGTAAAAAATGCTGCTATTGTATTAATATTTTGCCTGTATATAGCTCAGACCTCTGTACAGAGGCTCAACTATGAATTTTGAAAAATTCAAATTATTTTCAGAGTTACAACTATTTGAAATAATTATCGGCGTATTTTCTTAAAATTTCTTCCTTCTGTTTTAGTAAGACATGCATAAACCGACTTCCGAGTTATGCATTTCAAAAATTCTAGTTGAGCCTCTGTAGAGCGGTCTGAGCTGAATACAGGCAAAATATTAATGCAATAGAATTGTTTTTTACAAAAGGAGAACATTTGGAAAAAAGGTTATTCTAAGTTAGTTTTTTGCCAAAATATTGTATTTAAATATTTTTTTGTCATAATGTCCTTAAAACAATTGTGTACATCTATTCTAATCTAAGTGATACTAAATATCATAAATATTATCCATTTACGCGCTTTTGCAAAATCACGGTTCCGAACGTAGTCGGATACCTTAAAGCATTCAGTTGCACTGAAGTTAAAATGTTATACGATACTTTAATGATAATTAAAAAAAAACTAATTACCACTGAATGTTGTGATTATGTCCTATGTATATACATATTTATATTAATTGTAACTATTTCACAAAAAGTAGCTAAAATAAAATTTTTCGTTGTTGATCTAAGTAGGAATTGACTTAAAAACTATTTTTTTATATTACTTGTTTTAACTGTAGTTATAAATATCTCATCTTTTTGTGGAATAAAGTTTGAGAAAAAAATGAAAGTTGTACTAATAGGGAAACAGATTTCTAAGAAGACCAGATTTATGAGCTAAAAAACATAATCATCTTTATGAAATTTCCATGAAAATTCATTATTTCAATGACAATAATTCTTCAGGTATTTTTTAATAATCTTTAATTCTCATAATAGTTTAAAAAAATTTAACATATGGTTTTAATAGATTAAATGTCTGTATCATTTCTAGAAGATTTAGAAAAATTACGATTGAACCATTCAGTATCTATTTTTCGTTTCATGCTTTTGTCATGATCAATCTTTTGAAGCGAAAACATGAAACTAATTCTTTCGTAATAAAACAATTAGTTTTATAAATTTTGAATATAATGAGTGACATGGCTGGTTTGGGATTTATGCTTGTTAAAAATTGTGTTTGAAATCGGATGCCAGAACACAATAAAAAAGCATGAATCAAAATTCTTAAAATTTTAATTTCATGTTTTCAAAATAAACAGATAAAAGAACATTTTCCTTAAGAAATACAACCTTCAACTTGCTTAGCACTTGATTTTCTTGAGATTTCTGAGTACCTTAATTTTTTAAATATAATTGGTTAAATTAACACAAAATAAAAAAAAAATAAAAAAGGAAAAATCCATTTAGGTTTTAATATGCTTCTTAATCTCCGAAAAATACGTTTAATTTTTTTACTTAATTAAATAATTTTATCACGCATGATTTTTTTAGTGCTTTACGAAATAAGTATAAGGTTTTTCAATTAAAAAATTTTCCTAGAATATGTCAGGAAATTTTAAAACACAAATGTTATTAAGAGTCTAAGCGAAAAGTTTAAAATGTATTCTATTGCTTAATCCAATGCTTCTCAAACTTTCAATAGTTGCGACCCAATATTCAATAATAATTTTCTTCACGCCCTCCTCTATACAATATAACAATGTTTTGAATTCAATAATACTATACTTTAATTCTAAACCTACTATACGACTTTTTTTACGACTTAAGTGCCACCGGAGTATAAAAACGTTTCTTTCAACCTAAACGTCAATTTCCACAGACGTACATATGCGTCTTTCAGAAGTATTATCTTTTATGTGCACTGCGTCCATAATTTTTTTCCGAAAGCTTTGGAATGCATTAAAATGACCCTGACACTGTTAGCGAATGATTTACTTACATCAGGGTATTTGCATATGTATTTCTTTTCTTTCCACCCCAACATATCACATAAGTGTGCCTTTGTGGAAAGAGATGACATTCAGAAGTGAATAACGTAACATTTAATCGATATTTAAGGGGTTAATTAGAAACCGTAAAAATTATCAAGATAACTGTTAAATTTGTATTAAATTTTTTATATGTGACAAACCCATCGAGTCACTGGTAACTATTAAAGTTTTTCTTAACTTAGTACTCTTAAATTAATTATAAAATACATTATATGCAGTACTGATACGTTTATAAGTGTATTATATCAGTGTAAATGTGTATTTATTTTTTATTATGTCAAAATGTATTTTGTTTGTCTACTTTCAGTAAATTAATTTTTTTTTTAAAAATATTATTTCGTCTTCGACTTTTCACTATGCTTGGACCCCTTTCGTAGAGTTATTACGTCCCCTTTTAGGGGGTGCGCACTTAGTTTTAAAAACGTGCAGTTCACCCCTTAACTGGTTTGCCGTGCATTGTACTGAATACCGAAAGCTGACCAGAACCGGTTTGATCGTACGACGTACAGGCACTGAAATTTTATTCTTTTCATCTTTTATGTGTTTATATTTTTAACTTTTATAGTGAGATTATTAGTGCTAGCTTTTTTAAGAAATGCTGTTTGTCTTTGGTACTGAAATACTTTGGAATACTATACTGATTGATTTAGGTTCTTGACAATATTATTAAAAACATGGATTGGCAAAGAAATACTGAATTTGTTGCTTGAGAAGGAATGAAAATGAATTGTAAGTGATTATATTGTAAGACTTAGTATTATTCAAAGTGTGTGTGCATATATATATATATATAATTTCAGAATTTATTCTATTAAGCGGTCAATTTTTTTGACCAAAATGTTTCTAAAAGCACTTATTTTTTCCTCATTATAACTAAGCGTATAACATTCAAAAGAATACGAAAATGGAGAAATTTTGTTTTAATTTTTAATTTTAATGTTTTCATAGTGAGGGGGGAAAAGTGCCCATTTGGTACATTTTGGTTTAAAACAACATTGACCCTTAGTGAAATAAATTCTGAAATTATAAAAACAGTATCTTTATGTGTAGTTATAAATATAAATTCATAAATATTGCTACATAAAAAAAATTAAATTAACTTTTCCGCATAATCTCCTACAAATCAATCAAACAAATTTATAAAAATTACTAATATGTATGCTTTACAAATCGAAAAGTCTGCTTAAATACTTTTCTAAATAGTAAACAAAATGTTTCCAAGGTCCTTAAAAGTATGACTGCAATTAGAAAACTTTACATTTTCCTAAGCAATTGTCTCTCCGATGAAAAACGATTAAAAGTGTTTCCGTGTAAAAGGAAAGTAAGCGCCTATGATTAATTAATGCGAAAGCAGGAATTCGACACACACACACACATCCAAATAAATCATCACAATACTTCAATATAAACTTTAATAGCATTTTCTAAGCGAGTTTGAACTCCAATTTGTGTGAATCTAATTTGAGTTGTAAGATCAATGCGCCGTCGACTAATTGTTTAATGAATATTCAAAACTCAAACAGCATCTGTGGAAAAGTTGTATTACTCTGATGACTAAATAATAATTTTTAACTTTTATAATAAATTTTATCTAAAATTGCTTAAAATGTACTAGAACAAAAGTTAGCGCAATCATCATTATCTTAACTTATTAGAAGGTAAATTTAAACTTCACCAAATTTTTTCCATGCGTTAGACGTGTTAAGGCAGCGTGATCTGTAATA
>BMAV01002124.1:0-28639 GCA_019973955.1 Trichonephila inaurata madagascariensis | reverse complement strand
GTATGGGCAGTGTAATCGAAATAAAGGAGAGGAGGCAAGACTTTATGCCATTAAATTTCCCAGTCGAAGACATTCATCTTATTGTACAATTGCCAGTGTTGTTCAACGTTTGTTTAAAACTGGGAGTTGTCATAGACGTATTCCCTTATCTCGTGCCACACCTTCAGCAAATACCACTGAGGATGTTCTAGGATATGCCCTGGCTCATCCTGAAAGTAGTGTCCGGATTATTAGCAAGGCTTATTCCTACTCAAAATCGACGGTGTGGAACATATTACATACGTACAGTGCATATCCTTATCGTCCAGTCCTGGTGCAGGTCTAATGTCCGGAGACTAGGAGCGTCGTTTTGATTTTTGTAATTTCCTGTTAAACACGCTGGAGGAAAATCCAGACTATTTGAATGAAGTTTTGTGGTCGGATGAATACCAGTTCTCGAGGGAAGGCGCTATTAATACACATTATAAGCATTATTGGTCTCTCGAAAAACCCACATCTAATACGACCGAATCACCACCAAGTGCTTTGGTCGGTGAATGTGTGGTGCGGAATATGGAAGAGCACCTTAATTGGCCCACTGTATTTCGATGGACCTTTAACATCAGAATCATACACGGAAGTTTTATCTGGAACTTTAGCCGATTTTTTAGAAGAGGAAATTTCCTTACGGGATTAGTCACGCATGTGGTATCAACATGAAGGTGTCCCCGCTTACAAATCTGCGCAACCATGTACAATTTTGGCGCAGACATTTGCCACTCGAATAAACGGCTACGGAGCTCAAGACTGCAGAAGCTACATGCGGAGTTTCTGACGCGGGTTTGGTACTGCATTTGTGCGGAATGCAGTCATTTTGAACATTATTTTAATTTGGTCATTCTGATATAATAAAGAGCCCCTCATTCATGATTGGAGCATCATTCCATATCATGCTATAATTTGAACGGCAAATCATGTATTCTTCTGCTGCTATTTGTTTAAATCTTTTCAGTACAAGTTGTATTTCTTTAATTAACCTTTTATATTTTGCCATATAGCAATACAAATTATCAATCTATGATGTTTTCAACGATGTTTTAATGTTACTATGCTATTTTTCTTTTAATCTTTCTGTAGATAAAGAGAATTACTGTTCTGTAAACTCAATTTGTATACGACCCCCTTTTCTGAGCAATTCAGTTGCTTCAACTTTATGTAGGCATAACTCGGTCAGTTTTTATCGTAATAAAATGAAACTTTTTGTGTTTACTTTGCTTTTGTGTACTGCATGTTTTCCTAAATATAATTGATAGGACCTGGGGAACGTATAAAAATTTAATTTTTGTACTTTTTTTATAAATGGGGTTTATAGTTCGAGAGAGAGAGAGAGAAAAGCACGTAAAAACATTCTTTACCTTTTTAAAAACATTTTTGAAATTGGAAGTGCATGTCTAAACCGAACGGTTCGGGAATTAGCTATTGAGTCACTTTAAAGCTGGACATATATATATATATATATATATATATATATATAGGATTTTAGACATTTTTTCTACCTATACAACTATTTTAAAGATGAGTGCGTCATCTTTGGTGTTCGAGGGTTCACTTATATTATGCAATTAACCCGCGGTCACTCGCACCTGTTTTTCTACCGTCGTTACTCGTGGGGTGTAGAGAACACCCCAAACACTTAACACGTGTATTTAAATATGAAAAAATTTTTAAGCCAATTATAATATATATTTATGAAGTATAAGATGTTTTTTTGTTTTATACAAACAAAATTGTTAAATGTATTGCATTGAAATGAGACTAGCCTTAATTTAAACTAAACCTACAAAATTTTCATTTTGAAGTACACAATTTTATATTCTTTCATAAACCACAAATAAAACGTATATACCAGTAATAAATATACTTTACAATTAATGATAAGGATAGTAAAAAGTAGAAAAATAATATTTTAATCATTTTTCAAATATTCAGAGCAGACTGTATTCATATGCTTTAAGCACATATTTTTATTACATTGAAGAAAAAAAAAATTTTTTATATCTTTTACCCGTGGACAAACAGTGCAAAGCCCCTTATTTGGTGGATTAATGCCCTTTTTAATATATTCTGTGTCAGTAAAGCTTCTTTTGAGTGTTTTGTTAAGGTTTGGGAGATCCGATCTCATATCCCACTGTGGCTAAACAAGATCCATTCTAATCTCCTCTAATAATATTGAGTGTCTCATTTATTTTCAGGAAGAACCGAATGATAGGCAAAGGAAGCACTTAATTCCTGCAGTATAAGTAGATGATAAAATATTCGCAATGGCCAAAGGTTACATATTCGCGATACATGGTTTATAATACAGATGGTGGTATCACCACCATCTGTATTATAAAAATTTACAATTTCAAGTTTCATCCCTCCAACTTTGGTTACGAAATTACGCAGTCATCGAATTCATTTAGTTAATCTTGACAATCTGTTGATACAGTATCTAATAGACTACGAAGTCGCTATTTCTCCTTTTCCCATGGAGTTTTTGTCATAATTTCTGGAAAATGTTTTGAAAAATTTTTTTAAAAAATTATATTTTACAATTATTTTGTAGAATTATATTATTTTTATGCCACATTTATTGAAATTTTAAATAAAATATTCATGCATATTAATATATATATTTGATAAAAAAATGTAAGCGGAAAGAGTAAAACGTATTCTTCCGTAGATGCTTCGAGTACGAAAACATAACTCAATCACTCGCGGGGTGTTCTCAGCACCCCAAATAAACTTCTGAAGGACGTTACATTCCAATCGTCCTAGCGAGATTGATTACATCAGGCCTGAAGGTTCAATGACCTAAAATGGGCAGCTGCAGAAAAAATCGTGGCTCTGCGCATTCTTTTTAGATTTGTAGGAGGCTTTTCTTGTTGCTGGGGTGTACAGAACACCCCGCGCGAGTGATCGCGGGTTAATTGTTTTAGAATTTTAATATTTTAATATAATATCTTTCAGAATGCGATGGCGAATAGTTTAATTTTTCAAGTTTAATGGTTTAATTTTAACTCTTTAATTTTTAAATTTTAACTTTTAAATTTTTGAGAATTGGATATTTTCTTATTAACTTACCAAGTTGCAATAGGGGGAAGGTTGGCGCCATCAAACTAGTTTAACCCCACTTATCGGTCCTAAGTCCGAGGTTGCACTTGGATATTTTATAAATTTTTATTTTATAATTTTTTTAATTTTGTTTGAAAACGTTGGAATTTTATCTTCTATATTCGCCATTGGTATTTTGAAATGGGATTTAATGTTATAAGATTCATTTGGTTTCGATTTTCTGATTGATTTTTGTGTTGTGATTGAATTATATATATATATGTGTGTGTGTGTGTGTGTGTTGTTACTTAACAATTTCATCAGAAATTCATGTATAATTCATGCAAGTAGGAGATGAATAAAATGCAAAATTAAAATCATGATGTTGTTTTATACATTATTTTATCCCTTAGAAATTGTAAACGAAGATTATTTTGACTGCAATAAATAGCTTAAAATAATATTAAATCAACGTAATAAAACAAAGCCACAGCAACGCGTAACCCGGTCAGCTAATATATATATATATATATATATATACACCGTAAAATCCGGCGTATAACTCCCACTTTTAACACAAAAAATCAGATCTAAAATTTAGGGTGCGTGTTATACGCCGGGTATAAAAACGACGGCTTTAAAAATAACAAAAAAGATGGGCATAAAAAAAAATTGACTTCTAGATGTGTATCGAAACACTGTTTATTTAATAGAAACGAGACTTGCCTTATGAACAAGAACAGTTGTAGTTCTGGAAGTATACAATTTCTTTCAAAAGTCTGGGATAATACCTCGAATAAATGACTTCAAAACATAAAAACAATGTATACTATTGTTTCATATTTCTTCGTTAAAAAGGTGTTGCGCGTTATACCCCGGATTTTTCGGTGTATATATGCATCCTAGAGTACAAACCTGAACATTTTCTGTTTGAATATGCGTATCACTGTTTCATTTTTTTATTTACCTCAATAACTCGCGTGTAAATACCTCTATAATTATTTTGTTCAATTTATTATTTTTCGAAAAAAAATTATGAAGTAGAACATTAAAATAAAAAATATATAAAATGCTTGCATTATTAAAAAAAAAACTTGCATTATTTAGGTGTGAAGTCGTTATTTGCTGCTAAAAAGGTAAGTAAAATAAGCAAGTCATCCATTTTTTTTACTATTATTTTTCACTGTCACTTGAATAGAAAAAAAAATTTCATTACATACAAAGCCAATATATTTTTTTTTTTAATATCTTTTGATGTTCCTTTTTTTTTTTCCTTTCACAACAATTTTATATAAAAGGTATGTCAATAATTTCTTCTGGTATTAAATGTGGATTGAAAAAACTAATATATGTGGAATCCGGAAGACCGTTTTGTTAAGGAATCCAGATCAAAAGAAAGAAATCAAGGTTATAGAAAGCTGTAGTAATTTCATCCTAATAGTAACTGATATACTTTTTTTACTAAACACGAATGAATATCTATAAAATCAAAAATCAAAATATTTCAATTATTATAATAGTTGACTTTCTTAACATTGTCGATAAATTAATTAATTAAAAAAGTGATAGTTCGCATTTATTGACAGTCTACTGGCTCTTTACCCGCCATTTGTATTAAAATACCTTAAGAAGAAACTACGCGAGTGCTTCTCTCTCTCAAACTTTCAAAGTTTAAGACCCAATTCTCAGTCATTATTTTCAATGCACCCCCTGATACAACAATTATGTATTGAATGCAATAATAATGTACTTTGACGCTACAAAATGACTTTAGTTATGAATTACACAAATTATCAAAATAAGTTCTATATCTGCTATATAATTTTATGTATGTCAAGTTAATGGATGTCACTAGCAATTACTTAACTTGTTTTTAATTTAGTATTGATAAATAAATTTTTTTGCCGTACCGAAACATTAAAAGGATTTTATATCAATTTTAATAAGTATTTTATATTTAAATGTCAGAATGTATTTTATTTTTCTTCCTTTGAGGAAATTGATAATTATTCCAAATGTTCCATTTTCCACATTTCGATATGCTCGCGCCCTCAAGTAGGGTTATTACGCCTTCCTAGATAGAAAGGGGAAGGGGAGTCCCCAACAGTTTGAGAAATGTTGAACTACGCAGTTGAACGTTAGAATTCGAATTGATATGTGTTTAACCCTCTAAGTGGTTCTATCTGTCCTGAAAAATCATTCCGAAAACGTTTACTGCTCTTTTGCAAACTTCTTCGAAAGTGAAGGTTTCATTCATTCCCCCTTTTAAGTTCCCGGGAGGTCTAGAGGGAACGATTTTATTACTCACACACACACAGTTCAGCCTCTTTGTTGATTTAAAACTGAGAGATCACCCCTTCACAGCTGTAACGTTGCCTTGGGCAAAAAAAGTGGGACTCTTTTGGTTGTTCCCCCGAACTGTTCAGTCACCGTAAAATCAGGAAATGAAGAATAAAAAAAAATCCTGAAAGTAATGGCTTGTTTAAAGTTGAAAAATATTTGTTTATTTTAAACAGAACAAAATTTTTGTTTCTGTCATTTTTAAAAATTAATTTTTTTCTTTTAAATAAAATGTTATACTTATAGTTGAATATAAGACTAAGAAAATGCAAGCACATTTTAAAAAAGTAATGAGAAAAAAAAGAGTAAAAGTATCATTACATACTATGGTTAGATATATGAAATAAAATCAATCTTCCTCTATTCAATTATGTTTTAAATATAAAATAACATAAAGAGGGATTTCAAAACTTTAAATTTATATAAATTTTATGCCTATAAAGGATATTTTATGTTAAATGATTTTTTTTTGGAAAAAATCTAACTTTTGTTTCATAGTGTTCTCCTTTTATAACAACTTGTAATAAGTAAAAATATCTTCTCTGCATATGCATTTGTGACGGAGAATAACACAAACTTAGTCAAAAAAATTTTAATTTTAATAGGAATATATTTTTCTTCAAAATGGGAAAGTATTTCTAACCATTTTCTGGTCAAGTTTAATTTTTTATCTCTCTGTTTCTTTAATGTTAAATGGAAAATTCTCATCCATAACTACATGTTTCACACAATTCAGTCATTACAAATTCTATTGTGAGAAAAAATCCTTCCCAATTAATTTTGTCTTTCAAAACAGTAGACTTAAAACAATTGTGTTCAGTGAAGTTAACCAACAACAATTCCACAATGTATCCATACCAAATTTTAAAAACAATTTTATAACATTTGGAAATGTATCCTGCACTAAATTTTTTGAGTATACACAAATATTGCCTGCTGAGGGGAAGGCATAGTATGAGATGTGGTGTATAGTTTTGAAAAAATGTTTTTGTACGTATAGACTATTTTTGAAAATTTAAATATCACTGAAGCTGATCATATAACTTCAAATGAGCCTTATTTTAGTGTGTGCTGGTATCAAAATAAAACTCTTCACTGTTAAACAGCCCATGAGTTTATATTCAATATCAAACTATTCGCAAAATTGCTTACAACTTCTATTCAAATTGTAAAGAAACTGAAATATAAATATATCTTACTGCATTCAAAAATATATAAAAAGTCGTAATATGTAAAAATTCTATTCTTCCACTTATATATATTTCAGTACATTTTATAAAAACTGTAGCTGAAAACAATTTTTTATATTTATAAACGAGGCATAAAAACTCCAACAGTCATAAAAATATCTTTATCATTTTTAAATATACTTCAATAAAACGTACATGGTTGTAAGATCAGTTCTAAAATCCTAAAATCTTTTAGAGGAGCAAAAAACATATAACTTTGGATGGATCAAAATTTTAATACAATACACAAATATACATGTTATTAAGCAAATACATTTTAAAAATCAAAGTTCCTCCTGAAATAAACGTAATTGAAAGAAAAATGTTTAATTTGCAAATGATTGGAAATAAATGTTTATCTAAGGGGTATCCCCAAAGTGAGGCAATCTTCAAACTTAAAACTCAAACTCAAAGGCACCACTGCCCATGAGTGCCAGGGCCTACTATTCCCATCCCAGTATACGTGAACATTAGGCGCTGAGGTTCATGAGCAGATATCCCGATTAGGTGGTCTGTCTGAAGTGAGACATTCAGTGTTTAAAACCCGAAGTAAGCTTCGTACTCATTTACTAACCTACTGCAGCAGGGATGAAAGGCAGAGTTTACCTTTACCCCGTTAATAGAACCCGGACCTGTGGTGAGGAAACACACGATGCACTACCACTCGAACCTATTGCATGAAAAATAAAACTTAATGTTGAAATCTTATACAATTCCCTAATGGGAGTGAATGAATATGATTGAGGGAGTCCAAACTTTTTTTTCATGTAAACTGTTTGGACGGAAATGGTTAAATATAAACATTTCACAAGTTGTGTGTGTGTGTGTGCATAAATTAAAACTAACCGTTATAGTTTATATAAATTTTTAAGTGTACAAAATGTGTATTTTGGCTGCACTAATTTTAAAAGGTTTACGAAAAAGTAGTACAAATCTATCTAAAGTAGGGTTGGTTACCTTAGATATTGTCAAACACAACAATGTATTGGAACCAATTTCACAATTCTTTGTTATAAAAATATATGAAAAATTACATTTGTATTCGTAATTTTTATATTTTTTTTCCTGAAAACTTTAAAAGCTTGAGCGACATCCATCAAAACCGAGAATCCCTTTATGTTTGCCCAGCTCGCCCCTGCCTAAGCTGCCTCTGCCCTAGTAAGCGAAAATGCCGTATTTTGTTTGTCATGTGATTGCAGACTGCATTTTTCATGTATTTTAGACGATCTACGTCAATATCTTAATGTCTGAATTTAAAATTACATAAAATTCTTGACATTTGCAACAATGAACATTATAATTTTTATTAGTATATGAATGCATCGTCAAACGATTACATGAATATTATTAACATATGTTGACCATTTAATTAGTATTAAGTATACATAACGCACAAATTTTTTGTATATTCATCAATTTTTTAGCATATTTTTTGCTCTTAACATGCAGTTTTCAACCGAATTGTATGAAATTTTCGAAATATATAAAAACAATTCTAAAGATGCTAAATAATAAAATTTGAATTTTATAATATAATCAAAGAATTGTTAGTACTTAGGTAAATAATTTTTAACTGTGCGATACATTTTTTTTTTCGAAATTTCAAATGAAATTTCTAATATAAATTTCCTAGTTTTATACGGTTGAGATTTCAAAAAATAGCCAGATTTTAATTACTTCTTCAGTTAGCCTTTAAAAAAAGATTAATGTTGAGGCATTTTGTATAAATATAGATATATTGGAATAATAATTGGAATGTTTCTGAATAGCTCGAATTTTTAAAATTAATCTTTATGTTTATTTATATGCATAAATGTCTACTCTGTAAATGTGTCCGTATATTTCTCTCTCTCTGATTACCATTTATTCAAACATTCAAGTTTAAAAAAAATATGGGAAAATCTTCAGTGATGTTCTCTTTGATGTAAACTGACGTTCAAGTACTTAAAATTAAAATATAATTCGGTGTATCTTAACAAAATATAACTAGGTACTGTACGTAAACTTCTGAACACCTGGATTTGAAATCTTTTTTTTTAAAAAAAAACTAATAGATCTGAATTAGTTTTTTTTCTCGTTGTTATTTTTATCAAATTGTAAGAAAATGCTTCAAATTATTTAATGAAGTTTAAATTTATTCATTTTTAGTAGTTGGAAAATTTAAAAGGTTTCAGATTTTAAAGAGTGTTCGATGTTTTATTAATTCTTTTTTTTTTTTTTGACATCCTATAATGAAATAATCGTGTTTTAAAAACCGAAAGCATTAATTAAGATAAGAAAAACGAAGTATATATAATAGAATATACTTAAAAAGTAATTTGTGTAACTATATAAATAGCAGATTGCCCTGACACTCTCCAACCCCCTTCAGGACCAGCGGAAGGAAAAAGGAGTCCCCAGGTCCGTACGTTCGGAGAGGATACGCACGCACGAGACCGGTCGAAATTGCCTTCTAAGCCTATAATATCCTTTAACAATGCATATAAAGTTTTAAATGCAATCAAATACGCTAAAATTTCAATTTACTATCATTGATAATATCTGAACATGGAGTACAAAATTTTCGCTGTATTTAAAAAGACAATTGCGAATTTTAAAGAAAATGTTTTCATTTTAATGAAAAAAAAATACATACTCTTTTAAAAAATTGACAAAAATCCCATACATTTAAATACGAATATAGAAAATATTAGAAAACTAAACCAACTTATTCAAAATATAAACAGAAATCCACAGAGCAATAGATCACGAACCTCTAAATGTCCGATTCTGTCGAAAAATAAACATGTGCATTTGTTTATATTCAGAAATATCTCGTATGTATTTAAAAAGAGCACAGAGTCGAAAGCAAATATTGAGGTTCAAAATTTTATGAAACATTATTCGAAAAAAGAAAAAAAAAACGGTTTTTAACCACCATCTAGTGCTTGTAAAAATTAATGTAAAAAAGTTCCTATCTCGGATCACACTGGTGTAATCATGGGCCTACGAGCAGGGAAAGCTCAATCAGATATATGATACCTTGGGCAGTGGAGGGAGAGACGCTTGATCACATATGTGTGATCATGGTCCTGAAGGGGTTACAGTTTCAAATTAATATGAAACCAAAGGGGAATTATAATATATTTTATTTATGCGCTGAGATTTTTAAAAACTTTTAAAATCTTAAATCAAGCTAACGAACACACTAACTGGGATCTAAAGAAATTCTTCCCCGATTTCTTACGATTGCTCCAGGGTCAGAACACGGGGTTCCCTGCCAGGCATAGAACTGCGTGTGAGTGTGTGTGTGTGTGTGTGGCTTCCACCGTCTCTAATTATCTTTCAAGATATTAAAACTTTAAAGGGAGGGGGGAAAGATTTTAGAAAAATACGGCTCATCCGCTTTTGAGAATCTTTCTTGAATGCAAAAAAATCTGGGCTGTGCATTTTCGAAGCATCTCTAGAATGGCAGGATTTTACGTGCATACTGCTTAGAGGGTTAACATAATAAAAAAAGCTGTTACTTTATGAATTCCTTCAGATTTATATTAGAAATATTTTACTCACAATATTCTACGTGCAATATGCGTTTGTTACTTCCTTGTTTAAATTAAAAGGTATATTCTATTTCGGAATCATTACCAGTATCCTCGAACAATGAGCCACCGAAACGAAACTGGCAAATTGGACGAAACAGAAATATTTCATAAAAGTTATGCGTACACTTGGGGGACACGATTTTACTATTTTTTTTAGCTTTGAACTCAGGAAAAGTGTCTTATCTCTTAGCTGAGTAAATAGAGAGGGAGAGAGGGGGGATTTTCAAATAAAAAATGTCTCCCACTGTCGTGTTCAACTTCAGTAAAACTAGCAATATAACATTATTTTATTCAGCTTTACAATGAAACTTAACCCTTTTTTCTAGCACCCGCGTATGAGGGACTCTATGAATAAACATATTAAAAACGGAACTTGTTAACAAGAGTTCTTTTTTTTTTTTAATTTTTCTTTTAGCTCATACCCGAAACGGAATTCTACTGTGTTACAAAAAAGGTTACTCACTCTGTGGACTGGACATTTTTGAATAATTGGCAATAATCTTTCTGAGATATCCCGTCAAATCCAATGAACTCTTAATTTGACTAAGGATTTAGGTTCCATGAAATTCTGAGCTGCCATGGTTCTTAAAAGAGAAGGATAAATCATATCACCCCCAGCAATATTTCCGAAAAATTCGACTTCTTTTTAAGAAATGGTAGTTCTAAAAACTGAACTTCAAAGCGTATTCTTTAACTACTTCTAAAATGCATTTTGACGTGTATCCTTCCTCTTCAGTGTGCGTAGGTATATTGAAATTATCCATTTATATTACAAGTGCTATCCCGTATTAAGAGCTTGAAAATTAATTACAATCTTTAATATTTAGCTCTAAATAAATCTTCGAAATACATTTGAGGAAGTTGATGAGACGAAAAAAGTGAGCTTTTAAAAATTCGTAAGGATCAGTTTGAGAAAAAAAATAAGCTATTAAGTTTTTAATTTTTTTCCCCTTCTTTTACATCGGAACACCGAAAATAAACTGCATTATTAGAATCCCAAATCTCCTTTACATTTTTCATTGGAAATAAATATATCCTTCTTTTTTTTATTTAATTGTCTGAAATCTAATCATTAATGTAAAATTCCATCATTTTTTTTTACATAAAACAATTTTTGGAGAATAAATTACAAATTCAATAATACAATTCTTTAAAAATTTATATTTTATGACTATTTACTTGCTTGTTTTGCAAAAATAATTATTTTAACGGAACTTTTTTTCATTAACATATTTTAAAGCTATATCCTCCTTCTGTAAGGTCGTGGAAATAAAGGAAAGAAAATGTTCAATAAAAAAATAATGCACTGCTTTTTATTTTACTTCTGCCGTGCTTGTGTTGCGGTTGACGACAGATGAAAGATCTAGTACGGCTATGTATTTCAGAGAAAATAAAACGCCAACGATGAGAGTTTCGAACACATATCCGCTTCAAGGTCAACTTCTCGATTCGTGCCAAGGAAAAATGAAATGTACCAATATATATATATATATATATATATCGTAAAATCATCCGTATAACGCGCACTTTTAACTCAAAAAATAAGACCAAAATTTATGGGTGCTCGTTATATGCCGGGTATAAAAAAATAAGAGCTTGAAAAATAAAAATAAAAAAAAGGTAAGCATAGAAAAAATTTTACTTCCACATAGATCGAAATACTGTTTCTCTGAAAGAAACCACATTCCTTAATCACTTCCCAGTTTTGCCCGAACGCCGTTTGGGCACTTGAAATGGTACTTCCCTGATTTGCCATAGCGCCGTTCGGACAACGCTTTATTCGACTCTAATCTGCTTAATTGCGCGTGTTTTTTGCTTTTTTAGTGTGCAATGTTTCTCACATATAGTTTCTCAAACTGTGGGGGGGGGCGGGGAATTTGAGAAAAGCAATGAACATGAAACGAAAGGAAAATTTCTCAATAGCTACATTAATAACTTTATGAAGAAAATATGAAGTCATAAGTGTACCGCAAAATGCACTTGGTCCTGTCAAAAAAGGCAAAAGCAAGAAAAAGTTCAGCAGGATATTTGTCGATCATCAAAGGACATTAAAACTACAATAACGTGAACAAATTGTGACAGTTTTGCTTGCAAATAACTTTCCTGTAATGTTAGCGAAAAGTGTCTGTGATTTGTGTCCTTTATTATGGTCACGCACATTTGGAACAATTTAGTTGCAATTTTTATCTTGTATATTGAAAATAATTATTAAAAAAAAGAATTGGGGTGCGTCAATCTCCGCGACCATTAAAGTTAGTACCGAGTGCACGCCTGATCCCGGGCTAAAACATTTTGAAGTTTTCTTGCTTTAAATATTAAAAAAAAATAACACAATTGTTATTCATTGGAATTTTATATTCTTTTTTTATAACTTAACATTTATTCTAAATGCTAATTCTGCGAGGCTTAAAATTACAGTTCGTTTAATACCATTTATAATATGAGTATTCATTTCAATAAATCATTTTACATTTTTGTATACGTTGTCATGAACTTGGTTTTACTCTCCTTACAATTAAGCTATTATATCAAGAATAATATATTATCATTTTTTAAAAAAAATAAACATGTTAAGAGTGGGTACTTCAGCCAGTATAAGAAGAAATTTAATAATTATTAGTGACTTCCATGGGCTTGTCTTCCAGAGCAAAGTTTTTCAAAGGAAGGCTAAAAATTAGAAATTGACACTCTTAGTTATTTTTTGATATTTAGCTCAGATCTATATCTTGTCTTCAAAGTAGCCATTGCAGAAAATCCGGTTTCACAAAGGTATGATGTTAAAAATGGTAATAGTATACAAAATGCTTTTGTTTTCAGTGTAGAAAATTCAGCATCCACCTCTATCCAGAATTCAAAGTGATTTATTAATAAAAATTGCCCTTTAATTTCGTCACTGGATGTGAAATCTATGAAGATCTCTTTTTCGGCAGTTGAGAGCCCTTCTGAAGTATTTTGAAATGGATCTCTAACCCATTGGTAACTTGCTATCAATTTGCCCTCGTCTGTGTACTTGGTGATGCTTTATTATCGTCGAATGCTCTCTGCGATTTAAAAATATATCCATGATTTTGTTTTAATCCACTGCCGTAAATACTTAATACAGTGAATTACAATTAACGCGTGAATTATGAAATGTACATTCAAGAGAGATTCAGTAGCTAATCGATTCGGTCAAGACTGACTAGAATTGTACGAGGTACAGCATTTTTACATGTTTTGTGCATACGTCCGTTAGGTTGCCTAGACTCACGTGAACGTTCGCGAGAATGCCAGATGTAATGGATATGATAAAGAGCAACATAGATTAGGCTATTTTTTAATGACATTTGTACTTTTAGAAATGGATTTTGTAGGAAATAAATCTTTAATTAAATAATATATCTCAATCTGTTTCAATTTAAAAATTAGAGAAAGAAAAATAACATTATTAACCTATTACTTAAAAGTATAATTTACTTAAAATATATATTACTTAAGAGTAACATATATAGAAAATTTAATACTTATCTTATTAATTTGTACGGTTTATAATTAAGATCATATTATAGCTTTAGCGTCAAAGTACATTTTTATTGCATTCAATATATTATTATTATTATTATATAAAGGGGGGCCTGATAAAAATTAGGATTGAAAATTTTTTTCGCTAGTATCGAAAGTTTGAGAAGCACTGAAATAAAGTTTTTTTCTTATAAATGAACTCGTGCAAAGAGCGGGTACATCAGCCGGTATACTTTTAATGTTTCAGTGTGTGTGTGTGCTGCAGAGAGTATTTTATAGCTAATTAATTAATACTGAATTAAGAACAAGTTTAATAAGTATTAACGATTTACATGGGCTTGTCTTGCAGAGCAAAGTTTTTCAAAGTTTTTTTAGAAATTGACCCTCTGAGTTCTTTTCTATATTTAGCTCTGATATCTATATTTTGTCTTCTAAGCGTCCACCGCATTTTGCAATATGTTTCAATTTAAAAATTAGAAAAAAAAAATAACATAATATCTATCCTATTTCTTTTTTTTTTTGCTTAAAAGTATCATACACAAAATTTAATACTTATGTCATTAATTTGTACGGTTTATAATTAAGATCCCGTATTGTAGCTTTAGCGTCAAAAAGTGCATTATTATTGCATTCAGTAATTTATTATTGTATAAGGGGGGCGCGATAAAAATTTTGATTGAAAAGGGGGGCGCCAGTATTTAAAGTTTGAGAAGGACTGCTCTAGATCGATGTACTGCAAGATACGAACACTATTTCTTTTGAATTTGGAGCTTAAAATAAAAGAAAAATGAGTGATTATGAGAGGCTCATAACAGAAAATAATTATGATATTGACACAGATAGTGAGTCTGACATTTCTGTAAAGGATTCTAGAAGTAATGAATGTTTGCTATCGGACTTCTCTTGTGGTGTATAGATAGAATGAATCAGCATCTCACAAATTACACAATAACGAAAAAAAAAGGCAAGAAATAATACAAAAAAAAGTATTCTTCCATCTTTTAGATACATCAATGTGAAAGGCTTACGTTTTATATATCAGAAACTGGGAGGAAAGGAGTATACCTATAAATTTTTTGGAAGCGATATGGATCACTTTATTGAAAGATGGGGGGTAAATGAGGAAAAAGAGGACGACCAGGGAATTTTTGGAGTTTTACCGATTGACAGAAAAAAAAAACTTTTAGAAGGATTCCTCCCACCGACAAAATTGACGCCAACAGAGACTTGTCTATTTTTGTGTGTTGTTTTCTGAAAACGATTTTGTGGGAAACGGGTGAAAAAAGAAGCACGATATATCTTTAAGCTCTGTGGAAAATCTAGCTTTGATTTCAAATACAACGAAAACCCGTTTCCTCTTTTTATCTGTCGTAAAAAGGTAATTATCAATGCATTTCTAATTGCTTAAATACAAATTTTTGTATTAATGTTTAAATAATTGTAAATTAGAAAAAAAAAATAATAATTATACTCTATTAATGTGGCTTGTAGGACTCGGAATTTCGTTACCCGCACGATCGTGTGGGTTGGGCATTACTTGGGTAACGGCAACTGTAAAGGTAAGTACTTACCATGCGAATTTTCTTTTCTGTTTCCATAATTTTGATGAAAGCCTACATAAAAATGAAATATATAGTTATATAATTAATATTAAATTTTCTTGGGGGCTGCCATGGATGAGCGCCTTTTCTCCTTTCTCTGTCTTTTTGCAATTTAATTTTCTTTCATTTGCTTGAGGTGTGGCATTTTATCCCTATCCACGAATATCATCATCATGTCTCTTCCCCAAAAAAAATTTATCTGGGTTTTCCGGTGGTAGTTAGTATGGTGTGTTTGGGAAATATATAGAGTCAGTCACAAAAGTCTACATACCCCCAATACACACAGATCTAGCACGATATACTTATATTTTCGAAAATACGAACTTTATATTCGTAATTATGTTAGATAATAATTCACAACTAATAAAGAAAATTTTGAACATATTCATTAAAATAATATCAAAATAAACAAAATAGCGAAATTATATATAGTTACGAAAGTACTACATACAGGGACAGAACAACACAATTTGCAATAATTAATAAGCATAAATGCTTAATGTTCTTATTTTGTAGGACCTCCTTTGAAGCAATAGGGTACGCAACATTCGGTTTGCTGGCATTGACATAACAAAGATTAGCTAAAATAAGTATCCAGAGGTGAAATTGGGCCCAGGCATGGTTCTGTGGCCTTCCTAAGAGTTTCCTTGCTGGATGTGCTTGTTGCCCGGGAATAGCTATCCAGCTTCCTCCCAGGGTGTTTGATGGGATTAAGGTCCGGCGACTGTGGCGGTGAATGCGGTTGTTTAGGCGTGCGGAAGGCAGCCATTCCTTAACAATCTTAGCTGTGTGCTTCGGATCGTTGTCTTGTTGAAAGACAGAAGGATTGCTCCCAAATTTGATTTTTTGGACCGAGGGTGTAGATTGCTTACCAGAATCTTTAAGTATCAAATTTATTCATGTTGCCATCGATGAACACCAAATTGCCCACTCCAGTTGCGGCCATTTGCGCCCCAAACCACCACACTACCTCCGCCGTGTTTCACAGTTGAGTCAAATTCTCGGGGTTCATTGCTGTGTTTTTTTTTTCTCCAGACTTTTCCGCTGTCATCACTTCTAAACACATACAGCTGTATTCCAAAAGTCAAAATCCTTGTCAACGTGTGGAGAAGCAAAATCAAGTCTCTTCTGTTGGTTCACAGAGATGAACGGTTTCCTGCTGGAAACTCTGCCGTATTGTAACCGCCTGATCGAAGAATTCTACGAACAGTTTCTAGATGTACTTTTCTTTCACTTGCTGTTGCAAGTTGATCCGTAATTTTAGACACTAATTTCGGATTTTTCTTCACTTTTCTTACTATGGCTCTATCACTAAGCTTGTGTGGACGACCACATCGAGATTTTTAGCACATTCCACGCATAACGTATTTTTCATAGATTGTTTACAGTTGACCGATGTTTTTACAATTTTAGCTGAGTTCGGACTAAGATTTCTTTTCTGCTTCGCTTTACGATCCAGATTTCGTAGTTCTAAAGATGTTTCCTTTCCCTGGCTCATTTTGTTGGAAGTTACAATGTTGAAAAATCGCGGAAAATGAAAGATTAGAATATAGAACAACACGTGTCACCTCAAAACTAAAAGGGTGATCTTTTGAAATTTTGTATGCAAAATTCTTATTATCAACCAATCGAGGTGTATGCAGACTTTTTGTGATGTGACATTATGCATTTCATAAAATTTCTAGTATTATTCATTTCTTGAACTTTTTTATTGTGAAAAGCATATTTTTATCGCTGAAATTGAAAGATTGATATAATTTTCAAATTGAAACTTAATTAGTTTTAGGAATAACCTATTTTGATAGGTGTATGTAGACTTTTGTGACTGACTGTATATATTTTTTAAATAAAATTTTCTGATACATTTTACTATTTTTCGTATATAATGCTGTGTTAACTTATAACCAAAAACTTTTTAAGGTGTCTAAAAGGAGAAGAATTTTCACAAAACAAATTTTTCAATTGATGAATAAATCAGATTGACCTTAGATCAGAACTTAATCATCACTCGGATGATGACATTGCTGAGAACAAAACGTATGTATCGCGTATACTAGAAGAAGATTCAAGTTCAGATAAGGACGATGAAGAAACACATTGGAATTTTTGAAATGGAAAGACAATTTTGGATCATTACCATAAAAGTCTCTTGAACACATTCATTACATTGATTTATCTGTTGCAAACTCTTGGTTTCTGTACAAACAAGATTCAATATCAAATAAAATTCCTCTAAAAATCAAAATAGATTGCTTAAAATTTAAGTTAGAGATAGTTGAAACATAATCAGCCACTTCACCTACTAACAAAAGTATTTTAAATGATGTTGAAGATAAAAAAAACATTATTGCAATTCCACAAGCAAAAAAACTGAAGCGTTATTATCCACCTGCTATACATGCCATGACTTTTATCCTGGCTATTCCAGGATAAAAGGAAACTTGACATCTTCTATAACGCCCTGACCCTCTCATCAACATTTTCAAGATAAATAAGTGCAGATTTGAAAACTACAAAAAGCAATTCGAAAACATGCTGTGAAAAATACAGTTATTTATACTTGTCAAAAATAAAACAAAAAGATTTTTACAGTAAATAAATAATGAATTAATAAAGAGTTAATTATACATCCAATAGTTTCTTTTATTTGTAACAATTTTAGTTGAATTATGATTGTTTTAACTACCGGCGACATCACTATAAGATATTTCGCATGGCTACCTTTCTATGACTTGCTGAAATGCACGACCGGCGGCAGAAGAAAACACTTGGCCGTACCCGAAGATGGCAGAGATGCAATATGTAAATGAGATATACTTTAAAAGGATAGAAGCTTTTGGTGATAAAAGCGCGGCAAGTTTAGATAACCCCAGTGTGGAGATCATTCAGATCAAGAGTGAGCTGTCCGTAGCTTTTGGAAGAAATAGAAGTTCAATATAAAGAAGTTGGAATCGTCGTATATAAAGTGACATTATAGATATTTTCTGAATCGTTGAAGGAGATCTGCAAAGGTAATATTTTGGTATAGGAAGTTAGATGAATCTGTTTATTTATTATAATTAAGATAATTGTTCTAGTTCCGTGATCTGACTTAAATACAGGGTTTTGAATTGGGTGTTAACTCTCACTTTAATTAAAGTTGTCAGTGGGAGTAGAAACCAATATAAGTTATTCTTAATAAAGTTGTATTAAGAACCAACATGTCTCATCATTTTGATAATCCCACACCTCTAGCTTACGCGGATCCGAACGACACGCATAGTCATCACAGGATGGCTATGTCGCAATGGCACTGAACGTGTATAATTCTGGGTTAGTTAGGTAATGCAGGTGGATACAACGTACTACCTGAAGTGTACTTTTTCAGGGTCGAAACATTGCAGGGTATCGAATCTATAAGAGAATAACATACGGATTACTTGAAATCCCAAGTAATCTGTGTCATGTGCTTACTTAAAAATCATCTCGGGGAAGGGGCTCAAGATTGGTACTCGATGATATTTGGTTCGGTGTTGAGTGCAAAATACAGCCACAGTTTTGCGCAGCTCAAGAAACTGAATTAGCGAAGGCTTTTTCCGCGGTCAAAAATAGAAAGAACTACAATCACCAATTCTACGCGTCCCAGCAAGGAAGAAATCCAGAACCCTCTGATTTCGTTTACAATTTATTAAAAATAGAAGAAGTTTAGGAGTAGGAATGTCCCAGAAGCAGGGGATTAGTGGATCATATTTTGAACAAACTCGAACCACAGATCAAGATTATGTGGAGTGCGCAATCCACAAAACACGGTACAACTTTTGAGTCTCTTGGCTAAATTCGAAGAGATATTCTTGCAAATTAAAAAAGGGTTTCACAGAACGATAATATATAGAAAGACGAGGTCAAAATGCGCATAGGGTGCCTAATTTTGATGCTAATGGAAGGAAGGTAGAAACTGGAGAGGAATTCTGAAGTAGGACATGGGCAAGTAACGTGAAATAATTATTATGAGAATAGCCAAGATCAAAGTAATAGAGAGGGTTCGAGAGGGCAAATTTCAGAATGGCAAGTAAAGATTTAAGCCAACGGGGGTTTACACTCATTTCGAAATGAGCAGGAAAATGATAATTTTTAATAAGAGGACCGTGAAATAGGGGTTCGATTGAAAATTTCAGTCGAGACGATAGAGGATGCAAAGGGGACGATTAAATACTGTAAAGGTTAAGATCAACCTCAAGGGGTGTCGACAAAGGAGAGACAAATTAGGCTTTACTCCGATATGTACTATCACCCGTAGAACTTCCACGTTCCTATTTTATTAAATAACACATTTTTAGCGCTATGGGACACCGGAGCGAATGAAATCATTTATATCGGAAGAAGTATATATAGAAAATATTTTCTATAAGCAAATTAAAAATCGCGAGAGCCCAGGTAATAACAGCACGGGGTGCGAAATGCCCAAAAGCTTTATGTTGATAAGTAAAATTGTGAATATTCGCACATCCGGAGCAATTCGAAAAATTAGTGATTAAAACTTTCATGTGTTGACGGATTTAGAGGTACCCATGTATTCTAGGTATTGACCTATAAGAGGGTCCAGATCGTATTAGATTTTTGATCAAAAGCGTTGTTAAAATTACTGCTGGTTAGCGGGTAATAAGGTAAATAAAGGGAATTTACACGTGAATGGGTCAGAAATGAAGTTAAATATAATTTGGCTAATGAACACCGAAAAAGCATGTGAAAATATAATTGGAGATAAAATTAATTATTACATATAATCAAGGTTGGTACTTACTTCGCGGGAACAATTAATAACAGAACAGAAAAATGACCCAGGGTGGGTCATATCTATAGATATTTAGAAACCCACGGAAGATAACTCACCTAAGTTGTACAACGATATGTGAGAATTGATCACGGTACAGATTTTATTGAAGGATTGTTATTTTTATGCGAAACGCAACGTCATTAAGGTGAAGTAGCGGGTGTATACATTTTCCCAAAATCTTTAGAATGAAATAATGAGGAAAATTTCATGACATAAACCAATTGCTGAGACACTTAGGCAGATTTAAAACATTGTATCATAAAATTCGGGACGTTTGTTATTTCCGGTACATGAAAATTCATTGATCAATATGTCTCTACATGCCATATATTGCCAAGTTAACCAACTATAAAACGCGTTACCAGCTGATTGATTAAAATCCAATTATATCGAATTGGCATCCGAAGGTGAGATAGTGACGTTAGATTTAATGGAAGCCCGTATCCTACTATCGAGAATAAGACGCTTACGCTATATTTTTAGTAATAACCGATCATTTCAGCAAATGGGCTGAGGAGTATACCTCTTAAAAGGCCTCATCTCGTATAATAGCGGATATTTTTTTTTGATAACTTTATATATCGCGTTATGAGCTCAATAAAATTAATAAGTGATAATGGTCCCCAATTTATATCGAAATTTTTTGAGCATAAAGAAGTGAAAGATTAGGCATAAGGCATGTGAAGACTGTTGCATATCGACCACAAGCAAATCGGACTGAAGAGTTAATCGAGATATAGTGCAAATGATTGCAAATTATGTTAATGATCAACACGATACTTGGGATCAATTCTTACGTGAGTTTGCTTACGCTATTCGTACGGCGGTGAATGAAACAACGGGAAAATCACCTGCTGAATTATTTTAGGTCGAAATTGATTACACCGTTTCAAAACTAGTTATGATATCGGAAAGTTCAAAATTCAAAATTCAAAATATCGAAAAAAGCTTTAAAGAAGCTAGACTAAGTACGAAAATTAAACAGGAAAGGTGGGAAAGATATTATAATAGACGTAGAAAAGACATAAAAATAAAGGTAAATGATTGGGTCTTATTAGAAACACACCCTGTAAGTTCAGCAGCCAACAAAGTATGTGCTAAATTTAAACAAAAATTTGAGGGACCTTATAGAGTATTAGAAGTTAAAAATTACAATAATATTGTAATATGGAAATCAGGAAAAAGATTAACAGTTAACGTAGATCAAATAAGAATATATCGTCATAGGAAATGTGACGAGGTCGAATTAGGAACAGGTATCCCAAATAGTATAAGATCAAGTCAGGAAACTCGTACTTCGGAAAAAGTACATCAAGGATTAAATGAGTCACAATATGGGAAAGAAAAATCTGCGGTGAAACGTAAGTTAGAGGCAAAAGGGATTGGTCGCCAATCAAATCAATATAAAAATACAGAGAGGACCCATAAAAACAAATCACTGGTCAGATCGCTTCCTAGTTCATTTGGGAGTGAAAGTAAAAACAAAAGAACAAGGTATGATAGGGGTATTAAAAGATCAGGTGTATCAGGGGCAAGTGGACCACAAAGAAAGTGGCAGAGAAAGGGACACAATAATATAAATAAAAGACAAATGTCATCCAGTACTATTTCTAGAAGCAGGAAGAAGAACAAAAGAGAATCAACTGAAGTTACAGATGAACCAAACTACAGTCTGAGGCCACGCCGGAGAACAGAACAGGAATACCGACCAGCCAAGGAGACAACAGGGAAATCAAGAAAGGGACGACAAGGAGATTACAAGCCCTACAACAAGCAAAACAAGAAATTCCAGTGCAACCGAGGAAAGAAAAGTGGTAGCACCTCATCGTTGGACGTAATGGTCGGAGAACACATATAAAAATCAGGTTGTATTGTTTCATTTTTTATGATCTTCCAACAAGTGGTCGGAAGAATTATTGCAAAGAAAGAAGTCTCGGGCGGTGCTTAAAGTTATAAGCCAAGCAAAAGTCAAACACTACAATGAGTGTTTATTTAATTTTGGAACTTTTGACTTGTTAAAAACTTTTTCTGGAGAAAACATTTGTAATCGCCATTTGTTTGCTTCGATGTATGACTTCGTGAGATGCGAAAATTCCTTTGGTTATTTGTTATAATAGTTTATTGAAAAATGTTTGTAATTGTATAATATGTGTATATATATATATGTTGTTGTATTGTTACGTATTATGAAGCATCTGGTTCAGGGAAACGCGGCGTAGTCAGGGCACTAACAATAATAATAACGGCGCTGCGCGGCTCATTGGGAGTTTTTGGAACCAGATGTGGGGATGGAGATGAAAATTTATTGTGATATACAAATAATATATAATGAATAAAAATTGTGAAATTGATTGATATTATGGAAATAGAGACTCAGAAAGTTTTCATTTCAGGAGACAGACCCTGAAAATTATGATATGACTTCAACAAGAAAGGAGCGGAAAATCCAGCCCCAAAGGCAGTAATGATAAAGATGAAAAGTTTGGGTCCGGCAAAAAAATTTTTTTAAAAAAATTTAAATGTATAGTTATTTTAAGTGATTGTATGTAAAAAGTGAGAGTGGGCATAATTAAACAGAAATTTTAAGTTGGCCTAGTTATTGGAGTAAAATTTTTGTCACGAGTTTAAATTTAAATTGAATTTTAAAATTTTAAATTTCTAAGATAGTAATGAAAATTAAAGTCAAGATAAATTTTGGGAAAATTATAAAAGTTAAAATGAGGATTTAAGATTAAAATTTAAATAAAACTCAGAAAGCGGGAAAATTTTGAAATAGAATTTAGACACGTATTTTTTAAGGGCATTGAGAACCCCAAAAAAAATCACGTTTTTTTTTCTTGGAGGGGGTTTTGAGTCTCGCGTCCTTCTGCTAACAAACCAGTTCTTTGCGGCCCCCGATTAATGGCAAAACCTTTCCAACCCAATACCAAGAAGATAAAGAAGATAATATGTAAAAGAGATATACTTTAAAAAGGGTAGAAGCTTTTTGATAAAGCGCGGAAGTTTAGAATAACTTGGTGGAAAATTTTAGATCAAGAGTGGCTGTCCGATAGCTTTGGAAAAATAGAAGTTCAATATAAAGAAGTTGGAATCGTCGTATATAAAGTGACATTATACATATTTTCTGAATCGTTGAAGGAAGGAGATCTGCAAAAAAGGTAATATTTTGGTATAGGAAGTTAGATGAATCGGTTTATTTATTATAATTAAGATAATTGTTCTAGTTGCGTGATCAAACAAATACAATTTTTAAATTGGGTGTTAACTCTCATTTTTAATTAAAGTTGTCAATTAGAATTAAGTAATATAAGTTATTCTTAATAAAAGTTGTATTAAGAACCAACATGTCTCATCATTTTGATAATCCCACACCTCCGAAACTTACGCGATCCGGAACGACATAGTCATCACAGGATGGCTATGTCGCACTTCTATCAACTTATATAGAACTAAAAATGCATAACTGGTAAAATTTCATACGCGTGACCTTTTTCACAGATAATGCCTAACCCGCGAGATCGTGCGGGAACCGTCTACGTTCCAGGGGGGAGGGGAGCGGGATTTTTTTATTATTTTTTCCATTGTCATCGAGGTCCATATAGTATTAATAACCAGAAGAATTTAATACTTAAAGATAAAAATTATTCGGGTCTTAAAGGGATATATTTGTCCCGATTGTGATATTGGACTATGTTTGTTTTTATGTTTTAAAATTTACACACAAAAACAAAATTTTAAAAGAATATGTAACTTAAGTGGTTAAGAACTGAAAGGGTTGATGTTTCAGAAGTGCAGTATTATTTTTAATAAAGCTTTTCATAATACCTCGAATAAAAGACTTAAAATAAAAGAGCATTACGTACATGTATTTCAAGTCTATTCGTAAAAAAAGGGCGTGGTTTATACGGCGAATATAACTAAAAAACTAAAAATTGTAGCTCGAAAAGTATGGGTGCGCGTTATACGCCGGATTTTACGGTATATATATATATCTACACTACCAAAAGTCGAAGGTAAGCAAACGTATATCTATGCATGCGACTAGACATCTTGCCACGAACCGCGCGCACGACGCAGAAACTCACCAAAGGTACTAAGAGTTCGGGAATGATTCGAGGAATCCGTTTTGATCAATTATATTTCGATAATGCAATTAGTTAAAAAGATATTAACTAAAGCCCTTAAAACGCATAATGATTTTACCCCTGTAGGCATTTATTACAGCCGAGCGGCCAAGTTCGAATTATTCGACGTCTTTTTTTATCCCCGCCGTTTTTAAAACACGATCTAATTTTTTTATGAGACTCAGACAAAAAATAATTACAGAATTGGACAGATCATTTACTTCTCCACGCGCGATAAGGAATAATTTATTTTACAAAATAATTATATTTACTATTTTTTATGATTTTTTCTAAAATGAGTTCAAATTGATACTTTTTTTTTATGAAATTGATTTATATAAATAAATTCCTTTTTGCATTTTTTTTTTTCCCGGTTAATGAAACGTTTTTTCTACCCCAAAAAAAATTCAGGTTTTTTCATTTCAGAATCGGCCTTAAAAAAAAAAATGTCAAAAATTTTTATTTTTACGATTTTTCAAAAATACTAAAAATTTTTTTTTAAATACATAAAAAATTTTTTTTTATTTAAAAAAATAATCTCACGAAACTTTTTTTTCCCATATGTACAACGATATTATATGTAATCAGAAAAAAATTACTTAAAAATGACGGATTTTAAAAAAGAAATTGTGTCTTTCGTTTCTTTTCAATTTTTGTGACAAATATTTAAGCATTGTTTTTGTTGCATGTTTTGTTTAAAAATTGCCGTCATTTACAATAGGTATATGAAATTTGAAGGCATTAAGTTAAAAAAGGCTAAAAATAAAAATTAAAATTTAACAAATAACGTTTAATTTTTACAATACCCAAAGGGGTTTTTTGAGGCAGGGTTGGGGGGGAAGCGCTTGATTACTACCGAAAAATGTTTTTTACCCCCCAAATTTCCCCAAAACAAAATAGTTTATTATTATCTCAATATATATTAATCATAGTAACACAAGTCTTACTAAGAAAATCAAATCAGGAATGATACGACGTAATTATTAATACTACGTTAAATTAACGCCTGAAATCCTTCTCACTATCTTTGTCATAAATTAACCTCCTAATCTTTATCTGTTGCCGATTCCTTAACTAGCTAGAGTCCGCTCTATAATTAAACTGTAATAATCAATTTCTCCATTTTCGTATTGGGGACCGCCAAACCCTTTTTATATCTCCTTCTTGTATTCAATTTTCCCTTTTAAAATTTTTTTCTTTCTAATAAAATTATTTTCCCCCACTTGATCCGGGTTCTTTTGCAACTTTCTGGCTTCTAACCGACTTCTATATGTTTTTATAGAATTTTTTTCTATAGGGACTTTATAAAAGACTTCCCCGCGAAAAAAACCCCAAAATATGTAATCATTCACTAATTCTGCGTATCGCGTTTTTTTTTTAGAAGTTTGGATTGAAATGCCATTCTGGCCCCACAGATTCCCCAAGAGCATTAGCTTAGAAGGCGCGATAAAGCCCCGTCACAATCCCCTACAAGAAGAAAACGTGATTTATTTTAGGATCTTAATGGCCGATAGAAATTACGTTAAAAAATTGTACTTAAATTTTCGCCAAAATTTCTTCTAAAATAATTACGCCGGGAAAAAACCATTATGAAATTTTATTTTATCATCTTGGGTTCCCTTTAACAATTTAAAAAAGGTTACTCCATTTGGGCAAGGACCTAAAAAAAAAAACCTTCATTACGGGATAAAAACCCCGGCCGCACAACCCGATATTTAAATTTTTTAATATACATATCTTCATCTGTCCAAATTTTGTTCTTAAACGTTCAAATGGCTATTTACAAATCTGACCTGCAATAAAAATCTGTCCATACACTTCTTCTAAACATCAGGGTAAACCCCCCCAAAATGGAACTAAAAATGGGATACACACACAAAATATTTTCCCACATTATCATTACATATAAATTTTTGTAAAATTTTAAAATTTCCCAATTTTTTTTAAACAAATAAAATCTGTTTTTCTAAAAAAAATTTCCCCTTTCCCAACCCCGCAGAGTTTTAGTGTTATGTTTAAATTTTCCCTATATACGACGTGTTCCCAAAACCAGATATAACTTATCTATCAAAAATAAACATATAAAAAAACAATTACAAACAATTTTACAATAATCATTTTAAACAAACAATACAAAAATTCTCACACCCCAGCAAGTCTTAATCAGCAGAAAAAAAAAACAAGTGTACTTACAATTGTTTTCCCACCTTTGGAATAAATTTACACATAAAAAAGTTTTTTTTCAAAACCAAAAAATTGCACCTAAAAGTAGTGTCAAATTTTTGTACAATAATAGTTTTAATAAAACTAGATTTGTTGTGCAAGAATTCCCGGGTGCCTGCCTTCTCTCAGTAAAAAAAAAAAAACAATACAACCTAGCTTTTTTTCTTTTGTCGTTGACTTTCCATCGAGGATTTCAACCGATGCGGTCATCCTACTCGCTGACCCCCCCTGTCCTGGCGCTCTTGCTGTTCGTAGTGCTGTTGGGGTTTTGATCTCGCGGGGCTCTGATGGCAATGTCCGCTCCCGGCTCCCCTCACGGGGCTCGGGGCCCGCCGTAGCGGATTCTGGCTTACGGTTAAGTTTGGAACATTTTTCCTCTGTACGGACCGAACTGGTTGCCCTTGGGCCGCATCTCCCCCTTACTGGAACCGCTTCCTTTTTCTTGTTTGGGCCGTTTTACGGGGCTGTTTTCCCGTTGCTGCAATGACGTTTCGGACTGTCGGAATTTCTTTCTAAAAGGACCATTATATTTAACTGATGACGGTACCCCTCTCTTATATACCTGTCTTTCTGGACCCTTGTTCCGTTTTCGTTGTGGTCCCCTGGACCTTGACGAAGGGGTTTTCCTTATAAATCCCGTCACCTCATGCCTATATTTTTTTTGTCCTTTTATCCATTCGTGTAGGAGACTTTTTTGAATGGATACTTTTTTGCACTTATGAGTATCAGACTTACGCCTACCACCTTGATTCCCAGTAAGACGTCTTTTTTCCTTGCACACACCCGTCGTACACCAGACTCACTATTCCTACAACTTTGTGACCACGACAATTTTTTGGGGAGTTAGGAGGGGGTGCCAGCTCAGGTGTCGTCCACTTCACTTGACCATGGTTCAAAATTACGTGGTCCGTCGCCAAAAGCCCTCGTGTAGCTAAACAGTGCGACGTTAATAATCAATCAATCAATCAAACCGATCTGATATAGGTCTATCACACCCTCAAAACTATTCACTTGATATTCTGATCCACTACTATCTGAATTTTCAACCTCTTTCACGTTCTCGTCACTTTTTCTCTGATGATATATTTGTACTTGATCTATATCACAATCGTTATTCCCTTTCATGCCTTCCAAATGATCAAATTATTATTCTGTACTCTTAAAACTCTAAAGCAGTGCTTCTCAAACTTTCAATAATGGCGCCCCTCTTTTCAATCACAATTTTTATCGCGCCCCCCTTATACATTAATAAATTACTGAATGCAATAATAATGCACTTTGATGCTAAAGCTACAATACACGATCTTAATTATAAACCGTACAAATTAATAACATAAGTATTAAATTTTTTTAAATTTATTTACTCTTTTAAGCAAAAAAAAAAAAGTAATAGGATAATTATTATGTTATTTTTCCTTTCTATAATTTTTAAATTGGAACATATTGCAAAATGCGGTGGCTGCTTAGAAAATAAAATATAGATATCATCTAAAAAATAGAAAAAAAAATCAGAGGGTCAATTTCTAAAAAACTTTTTCTCTGCAAGATAATCCCATGGGAAATCGCTAATACTTATTAAACTTGTTTTTTAAACAGTATTAATAAGATAAGTATTAAATTTTTATATAATATATATATATATATATTAAGTAAATTACTTTTTTAAGTATATAATAGGTTATATAATTATGTTATTTTTCTTTCTCTAATTTTTAAATTGAAACAGATTGAGAAATAATATTTAATTAAAGATTTATTTCCTTCAAGAACCATTTCTAAAAGTACAAATGTCAATATATAAAAAATAGCCTAATCTATGTGTGTGTGTGTGTTGCTCTTTATCATATCCATTATATATATATACATCTTGCATTCTTGCGAACGTTCATGTGAGTCTAGGCAACCTAACAGACGTCTACACAAAACATGTAAAAATGCTGTACCTCGTACAATTCTAGTCAGTCTTGATGGAATCGATTAGCTGCCGAATCTCTCTTGAATGTACATTTCATAATTCACCCTTAATTGTAATTCACGGTATTAAAGTAATTACGGCGGGGGATTAAAACAAAATCATAGATGTATTTTTAAAAACCACAGCGAGCATTGACGATAAAGCATCAACAATGACGAGGGCAAATTTTGCAATTTG